>JBCFYV010000437.1:5000-107728 GCA_039000515.1 Timema cristinae | reverse complement strand
TTTTAAAAATATTATTTTAATATAATTATATATTTATTTAAAGCAAAGTTTTTGGTCTGTCTGTAATTATAGTTTTTGGTAAATTGTTTTGTGATTATTAAGTTTTTCATATTTAACTTTAGCCGCGGTTATTAATTATTCATTGGCACGGTGGACGGGTGACGTTTGGGCTCATTTCTAAGAATCTCGAATGTGTATTCGTGTCACTCGGTAATACTCGGTAAGATTCGCCACGGTGGACCTCCACCGGCTCAATGGTTGCCCCCTCCAATAAAAATGCTGAAATTCTGCCTATGTATGTATATAATTGTATAAAATAAACAAAATATCAATAAACATTTATTTTCGGATAGTAACGATGATCTTTGTTTTGAAACTAACCCACTCTTGTCACAGGGCTAATCATAGCGAGTCTAGAACCTTGTACAGACCTTGTGTGTATCCTACCTTGATGACGTTCACTGACCTATGTTGTTTGTTTGTTTGTTTGTTGAAGCCTGTGATTGTCATCCAATCGGAGCATCTGCAAGGACTTGTAACCAGGACGACAGGACAGTGCCCGTGCAAGGACGGAGGTGACGGGTGTCACCTGTAACCGCTGCTCCAAGGGCTACCAGCAGAGCCGTTCACATATCGCCCCCTGCATCAGTAGGTCATTCTTACTCTCTACCCTGCCTTGCACCTAGAGTCTCTTGTACACAGAGGGTGCGGCCGGAAACAAACACAAACAGCTGGGAGCCGTGTGTGTCGTGATATGTTATATTCACGTCGATCCCCGGAGCCCATAACCGGTCTCGGCAGACCACTGGAGTGTGTCCCGACTCCGGGGCCGACCAGAAATTTTAAAAATCTGGCCGTTTTGAAAATTCGTAACAGTCTGCCGTCGTTAGAAAATGTTATTTATTTTTTAAAAAATTCAGCAAAAATAGTCGCTAGCTATTTTGAGTGGTTAAAAACTCCTGTAATAATTATTTGAAATTGCGAAGATTTAACTAATGAAAAATATTATTCGTAACATTCTGCCAGTGGGGAGAGATCACTAATTTTTTGACCCAGTAAATAAAAATCCAACCCACGGCCGATTTTTATGGTCTTGGGGGGGATGTACGCTCCCCAAAATTGCCCGCGCGTGGAGGTATGTCTTTTTTTTATTATGAGTCACTGCCTCAACTATTTTGTTTGCCACTTTTTTGATCAGCCGAGACCGGTTATGGCTCTCGGGCATGAAGTGAATATGCTACAATTCCCAGCTGTTACGCTCTGAATGTGTTTGTTTTCTTACGGCCGACTGCCGGTCTATTGCCTCAACAATGCAAGTGGATGTTGTGTTTCTTACGGCCGACTGCCGGTCTATTGCCTCAACAATGCAAGTGGATTGTGTGTTTCTTACGGCCGACTGCCGGTCTATTGCCTCAACAATGCAAGTGGATGTTGTGTTTCTTACGGCCGACTGCTCTGCGGTGGTTTGTCTATTGCCCTACCAACATGAAGTGATTTGTTCTTACGCCGATGCGTCTATGCTCAAAATGCAAGTGGATGTTGTTTTCTTACGCCGACTCCGTCTATTGCCTCAACAATGCAAGTGGTGTTGTGTTTCTTACGGCCGACTGCCGGTCTATTGCCTCAACAATGCAAGTGGATTGTTTCTTAGCGACTGCGGTCTATTGCTCAACATGCAAGTGGTTGTGTGTTCTACGGCCGACTGCCGGTCTATTGCCTCAACAATGCAAGTGGATGTTGTGTTTCTTACGGCCGACTCCGGTCTATTGCCTCAACAATGCAAGTGGATGTTGTGTTTCTTACGGCCGACTGCCGGTCTATTGCCTCAACAATGCAAGTGGATGTTGTGTTTCTTACGGCCGACTGCCGGTCTATTGCCTCAACAATGCAAGTGGATGTTGTGTTTCTTACGGCCGACTCCGGTCTATTGCCTCAACAATGCAAGTGGATGTTGTGTTTCTTACGGCCGACTGTCGGTCTATTGCCTCAACAATGCAAGTGGATGTTGTGTTTCTTACGGCCGACTCCCGGTCTATTGCCTCAACAATGCAAGTGGATGTTGTGTTTCTTACGGCCGACTCCGGTCTATTGCCTCAACAATGCAAGTGGATGTTGTGTTTCACTCAACACACAAAACACAGTCGTAGTCTTCAGTTAATGTCAGTCATAGTCTTACGGTTAGTTATGCTCAATAAGTTCTCGAATAGTCTCGAACTTATAGAGTTAGAGTTCTGAACCGTTTAAAAGCCTGTAGCACGTTTTCCTACTTAACTATGTGTCCTTAGTTTGATTCACAGCAAAACCAGAACATTTGTGAACGGTGAAATTTGGGCTTACCTTTTAACAGTGATGAATTAACTACCGGGATACAGAATTCTGTGTCTGTTATAAAACTAAATTAGTTTGTAAGGCGTGTGTTGGTATAGACAATCTGTTCAGAAAGTGCAATTAAACCACAATTTAATTAAAAGAAAATAATATGTACAGTATCTATGCTTTTATTAACAAACTTTGGTTCTATAAAAAAACAAAGTTTGGGACCTTTCTTTACTGTGTCATTGTTTTTCAAAACAAATTTATATGAATTAATTAGGTTTCTTGAGGTTTTACTTAAGAATGATCAAAACTTCAATAAACGTCGTATATTTAATAACGCGATGGAAATATTAAAGAAAGTATTCAACGTTATTTATTTTATAGCAATATAGTATGTCAAATAGTTAATCAAATGGTTTCCTGACAAGAAATAAAATGGCAAAAATATTTAAAACTTGATTTAACACCCGTAAATACTTAATTAATATATGTCTTGAGTCACAGTATTGTGTTGAAATGTATTGAAAGTTACGCTTTGGATTTATAAATTGAATGGCTTGATCTAAAAGGTAAGTTTTATTGGTTAAACCAGGCTTTTAACACTACCTACACCCAGAATGCACCGTGTGAATAACCAGGAGGGTGGACAAAGATCTAAACAGCGTTACCACTGAGTGGCTGCACATTTGAAGTGCGTGATTTAAATTTATATTATATATCACTAGGTGTTCTGTCTTACGACATGTCCATTCCTTTTGTAACTGAACTTACACCTTCAATGCACCCTGTCCTCTTCTGCCTCCTTCAGCCCCCAGAATTTTCTTCTTTCTTTCAAGTCATCTAATATTTGAATCCTCATTTTTCCTAAGCTCCTCTTTCCCTTAAACTTTCCTTCTATTAAATTTAGATGCATGATGAGAACTGATTTATAGTTTATGTTTATATCATATAAATGATACAAATACTAGAAACCCTCATTTGTGCTAAATAGAATATATAATTTCGTTAGATAAAAAGTTGTATTTAGTAAAAAATGTAGGTAAATAAAAAAATATTTTTGGTTAAAATTGGTAACAGTTCAAATAAATTCTTACTCTAATGGAATGGTGCCACAAATATACAGAATGCAAACAAAATATGGGATGTTTAGAATTTATAGTTTAGTTTGCGTAGTTATGGTTTGATTTTTTCTTTGTCTTAAAATTTTGGTCAAATTATGGCCATCATAATAGTCGGTTAATACAACAAATATTTTACCTATGTTCTTTGGCTAAGGGATTTAAGTTTTCTAGAATCAAGGAAAATTATTTTAGTTATTCGAATATTATTATTGTTAATTTGCATTTAAAAGATCATATAGTTTCGCGAGGGGAAAATAGTGCCAATTGTCTACGCTGTCTCTAACAATACTAGGGTAACAAAAAATACTAATAAATAGTAACTTTCCAGTTATCTAGCACCAGTGGGGTAATCCTAAAGAATTTGGTAACTTAGCAATTGTTGATTGGTAATTAGGGTAGAGAGGAGAGGTTTAGTGATCAGAGTTCCTGGCTAATGATCCAGAGGACCAAAGGTTCGATTCCTGGCGCTTTCAATTGGTGTGGAACAGGGTCGAACTCAGTCTCATGAGAACAAATGAGGAGCTACTTGAATAAAGAAGTAGCAGCTTCCGTTTAGAAAACTGAGATTAACTAGTGGAGGGCTCACTGTGCTGAACACATGCCACCTTCTATCCGCAAATGTTGGCACTATTATTGTTTGCGTTGGGGGCTGCTCGGTTGGGGCTCTACACCATGAAGCTATGTAGTTTGCACACTTAAAAACGTTAAGTTGATTATAATTAATACAAATATATACCTCACACAAGCTTAACAAACAAATATTCGCATTAAACAAAATTAACATGTTTTCATTAATTTAATTAACAAATTTATAGCTTAAAATTCCTCAACTGTACCTGCTTTCATAAAATAAAGCCTAGCGTTGCTAAGCTCTAGTTATATCTCTGACTAACATCTATTTAGTTGTAGTGATCGTAACAATAAACCTAGTATGCAGTGGCGACTCGTAGCTAAACTTAGTGGGGTTGCTGCTCTAGAAAATGTTTAGCCTTTGTTTTAAAATTGTGTAAAAGGAAAAAACATGTATAAAAGAAAATTTATTCAGAAACTTGACAAAATCTTAACAAAAAAAAATTTACTTACTTTAACTTACATTGTTACAGTTCAAGCTTGATACATTTATTTAAAAATGAAATCCATTCTTCTTGTTTTAATTTGCGCAAAAAGTTTAATAATTTTCTCCTTGATTTCTGGATTGCAATTGAGGAAATTTTTCTCCATTGAAAGTATTGCAAGCACATTTAGTTCTTCTGTTAAATAAAAGAACCGAAATAAAATGAATCAAATAGAATAGCTGGAAGCAGAATAATAACCTAATTATACACTCTTCTACACTTTATTACATTAAAGAATATGGTACACGGTTTTTAAGCACAACACACGCTGAGTAAAAAAAACTTCCTTCCACCATCACGCCAAAGCCGGCACTGCGAGAGAAACAGTGCTTTCTCTACCTGGCAGTCCCGCCCTCCTCCCCACCCCTCTCCTATGTGCGCATGCGCACAACAGTCAAACACCATGTCGCTGGCACTGTGAAGCGCACAGTTCCATACAAAGATTTTGTATATTTTTCATTAACTGGGGGATGGCTATTAAAGTACTGACACTAAGCTTATGGAATACATACTACAAAAATAAAGAAAGAATTAAAGAAAAAATGACACATTATATTAAATGCTATCTGTAATATCAAGTGGAAATAGGAGGTGCTGCAGTTCCGCAGTGCCTATATACGAGCCGCCACTGCTAGTATGACAACCCAGGTGACCTCAACTGTATTAGGGATGGGTCCACGTCCTGGCAATAAGGATGGGAAGGAGTTAAACATCTAACATGTGTAAGGGTTTGCTTATCTTTCCAACTGGAACTCACTCTAGCGACTCTTGACTACTTCGCCACAAAATAGAGGAGTAGTAGACGGCAACACAGCAGTCGAGTGACGTTTAGAGTTCCAAAACGTGCCCATCACATCCAAGATGAACAATTCACACGATGCATTCTAGTATAGTGCTACCAAGCACCATTTTTATAGGCCTACATTGTGTTCTGAAAAAAAAATCACAACTAATAAACCAATATTCAATAAAAAAAAAATTTTTCAATTCGTTCAAATAAATTATTCGCATCATTAGATACTTGATGCTCTGAAGACCTATGTTCAATACCCGACTGGTAAATTGGTTTGCTATCTTACCTATTAGGACTATTCAACTTTTGTTTTAGCTGAAATAAAGTATGTTTTATTACAAATTCACTCTCTTTCTGCTGTTACCTTAAATTAAGATTAAATAAATATCACTTTCTCTACTGGCTTCAAGGACGTACCCAAAATTATCAACTTAATAATAAATGTTTCTTAAGTCCTATAATGTTTTATAAAAAAAAGTTCTTAGTTATTAATTTACCAGAGTGTACAAACATTGTGGACATTCTGATCTTCAAATCCTTGGTCGGCAACTTGCCAGGATCAGATTAAATAAGGACTGTCAAATATTGGGATCTGTTGCACATTCCTTCGTACAAGTCAGTTCAAAGGGGAAATAAAAGTCGCCTGTCACATTTAAATAACCCTCTTTAAATTTATTCGCGAGTGAACTGTAATTTCACTACAACACGGATATTTGCCTTGGACAGGTAAATCTATTGCTGGCACATTAACCACTAGTGATGTGTGGTTTCATGCTGGCACATTGTCTTGCTATCCATTGGCAAAATACTGTAGGGCTGGCTATAGCTGGCCTATTAGTAGGTTGAAATTCAACAATACGGTCGCCTTATGCAATATTGTTTATTTAATTTTGATTTGTTGTGAATGTGGGGAATGCCAGGCCTCCACCGTGGTTTGGATTCCACGTTAAACTGTAGGTCCTTTATTTCATCTCACAATCATCCTACCATTACACATTAGCGTAAGTGCGTATAACCAGAACGGGTAGTAAGACGCGGTGCTAATAATAATAATTTTGATTTGTTGTTAGCTTGTTGGTTCATGCCAAGCGTTCATTTTAATTTCCACAAAAATATTATTTAAATATGGAATACTTTTTTATCTTGAAATTAGTCTAAACTATTAAGTATAATCAACACGGAAGTACTTGAATATATCTAGATATACTGTATATAAAAGTGCAACTTTTAATCAGGGTATCTACCATTCGGGAAAATCAGGGAAAACGAGAATTAGCCGAAAATTTGGTAAATTACAACAAAAATCCGGGAAAACGTGGTTTTACTCAAAATATGAAATATAATAATCATTAAATCAGTAAGTAAAAATGTTATTCAAACTGTAGTTTTTTTGTTTGTAGCTGTGTAATATATTTTATAATTCCTAGTAACAATGTAAGTACCAATTTTTTTTTAATATTTAAATTTAAACTTATTATTTATAAAAAAGATTAGTAGAAAAATAAGATGGGAGGGGGGGGAAGGGGGGGTGAGTTAGAAGGATGTGACATATTTTTTAGTTGGGAATTTCAGGAAATGATCAGGAAAAACGTCGGGAATTTCATTGGTCAAGTTGAGTAGACACCATGTTTAATGCATTAATAGAGATAAAAGCTTTGTAGAATTTAAGAGGATGAGAATTTACCGTTATGGGATAAAGGAATTGACCGTCTCAACTTTAGCAGGTCAGATGTCACATGTCCAGCCCTTCAGGGAGAGAGAGAGAGTTAGAAAAGGGAAGAGTTTATTTTTGTTTCATCTCCTTTTCTTACAACCCCAAGATTTATTTTATACCACAGGCTTATATTATGTATAATGTTTAAATTGTATTTTATTTTATTCCTCGTTAAGTCCTTATTCTTTTAAGATGATGAGTAAAGTATAATATAATTTAGAAAACATGCGGAAGGATAAATTGAGTTGGACAAAAAAAGTTTTAGCTTTAAGTGATTATTTATTAAATAGATTTAAAATATATACTATTATTGTATTTGTCTTGGTCCATTATTCCTCCAAGAAGATTAGTAAAGGTTATTACTGATTAGTGTTTATCTAAACTTATAAAATAACATGTCCTGACTGACTGACTGACTGACTGACTGATTCATCATCGCCGAGCGCAAACTATCAAGGCTACAAGCATGCAATTCGGACTGCATATTCATTTTGTTATGTAGGCACCCACTAAGAAAGTATTTTAGAAAATTCCACCCCAAAGGGATCAAAATAGGGGATGATAATATGTATTATAATATGTATGAAAGTCCGTCATTTTGAAAGTTACATAAACAAAATTTTGTATTTCGGTTATTGACGTAAAACAAATAAATACGTGTTTCAGAAATTTTGGAAATGTTATTTAATAAGGGATGAAAAAGGGGGTGAAAGTTTGTATCGGACTTGCATTATTTTGATCTGAGGTCAAGTTATGGTCATCAACGTAACGTAATATTTTAAATTAATCTGTAAATACATATGTATATTTTCGTATTTGTATATAATCAACTTCCACGCGAGCAAAGTAATAATATATACATAAGGAGGGTTGGAGCGGGTTGGTATTACACAGATCTTGTCAGTTTATATAAAAGTGAATCAAATGTTCTAACTTTATACAGTTAGAGCCCAGGCCTGTGCTTACTAAACACGTGAAACAGGATTTTAACCTAAAAACAGATTCTGATTGGCGAAGCCCCATTAAAAACAACGCGTCATTATAGCAACGAGCATTTTCCCGATAAAAATGTTATGGATAAATACATTTTATCTGGCAGATAAATGCTATCTGGCAGTCATAAGACGCACTTTTAACTTATCTACCAGATAGAAATATTTATCTACCAGATTAATATTTATCCAGGAGTCATAAGTTGAATAAAACATGTATCTAGACTGACTTACTAAAGGATTAAATATCCCAATTTTTATTTAGGTATGTAAAATAGTATTGATCAAATTCAGAGGACTATTGTAATTACTGCGAAGAAATAATATATCAACTATATATATATTCATTTTTACAAACATGTTTTCTAACAACTTAGAAAACCCAGCCATTTATTAACCCACGTCAGTGGTCATATGATCTAGTGCGTCACTCATCTGATGTAATTCTAGATTTACGATTATGGGGATATCAGGGTTTGAATCCCAGGCTTGTGTACTGAGGATGGTTTTCTATAAATGTTTTTATTACCCTATATCTACTCTATTGCTGGTACATTTCTTCTAAAACAGTTTTCCTCATTCCTATCCCATCAGACTAGTTAATGTATGCGTATAATCCAAACCGGTACTAAATAACACTAAATAAATATAAATATTTTTATTCAGACTAAGAAAATGCAATAAAATACCAATTCCACTGAATGAATGAGTAAAACAAAGAAATAATTTGAGTTTGGTTAGGAATTCCCTAAAAGTATTTAGTTTAGTTTGTTAACACATTGCACATAATTACTGACCCATCTTTGAAATGCTAATGTATTCATGTTGCTTGAATTTTCTGTATTACCCAAACTATTTTCATGATAAATATTTCTTATAAAAGTTTGTATTTCATATTTGCAACTGGCAATAGTAATAAGTACTAACTATCATTAGTAAACAATTGTTTGTATTGATATCAAGATAAAATATCAAATATTACCAACATATATTACAGAACAAAAATTAGAATATTTTTTATAGTTATTAGACAAGTTAAATTAATGAAATAAGTATAATACTCTTAAAGTCTAAGGCATCTTGGATAACGCTATTTATTTATAACATTAATGTGAGTAGCAAGGTTGGTCCATCTGATAAGGGAACAATAGCTACTATTGGATTGTCCTGAGAGATTTTATTACCCTTGTTCACTGATTGTACTTTAAAAACTTAATTATTGATCTTCAATGGACAAAACCGGCTATGAATCAACGTTATTTATTGTAGTGGCATCATCTGTCACTTCAAGTCCGATTGTATCGGTCAGAGATTGGGGAGTATTTCAACAATTTAGTTAACTGACAGAAATATAACAGAGCATGGAGTATTTCAAGAGAGTACTAACCTTGTTGATATTGGTACAGACCGGACCTCTGCAGGACTAACAGTTTGCATTCAGGAGAGTTGGTTATCTTCTGGAGTGTTGATATTGGTACAGACAGGACCTCTGCAGGACTAACAGTTTGCATTCAGGAGAGTTGGTTATCTTCTGGAGTGTTGATATTGGTACAGACAGGACCTCTACAAGACTAACAGTTTGCATTCAGGAGAGTTGGTTATCTTCTGGAGTGTTGATATTGGTACAGACAGGACCTCTGCAGGACTAACAGTTTGCATTCAGGAGAGTTGGTTATCTTCTGGAGTGTTGATATTGGTACAGACAGGACCTCTGCAGGACTAACAGTTTGCATTCAGAAGAGTTGGTTATCTTCTGGAGTGTTGATATTGGTACAGACAGGACCTCTGCAGGACTAACAGTTTGCATTCAGGAGAGTTGGTTATCTTCTGGAGTGTTGATATTGGTACAGACAGGACCTCTGCAGGACTAACAGTTTGCATTCAGGAGAGTTGGTTATCTTCTGGAGTGTTGATATTGGTACAGACAGGACCTCTACAAGACTAACAGTTTGCATTCAGGAGAGTTGGTTATCTTCTGGAGTGTTGATATTGGTACAGACAGGACCTCTGCAGGACTAACAGTTTGCATTCAGGAGAGTTGGTTATCTTCTGGAGTGTTGATATTGGTACAGACAGGACCTCTGCAGGACTAACAGTTTGCATTCAGAAGAGTTGGTTATCTTCTGGAGTGTTGATATTGGTACAGACAGGACCTCTGCAGGACTAACAGTTTGCATTCAGGAGAGTTGGTTATCTTCTGGAGTGTTGATATTGGTACAGACAGGACCTCTGCAGGACTAACAGTTTGAATTCAGGAGAGTTGGTTATCTTCTGGAGTGTTGATATTGGTACAGACAGGACCTCTGCAGGACTAACAGTTTGCATTCAGGAGAGTTGGTTATCTTCTGGAGTGTTGATATTGGTACAGACAGGATCTCTGCAGGACTAACAGTTTGTATTCAGGAGAGTTGGTTATCTCCTGGAGTGTTGATATTGGTACAGACAGGACCTCTGCAGGACTAACAGTTTGCATTCAGGAGAGTTGGTTATCTCCTGGAGTGTTGATATTGGTACAGACAGGACCTCTGCAGGACTAACAGTTTGCATTCAGGAGAGTTGGTTATTTTCTGGAGTGTTGATATTGGTACAGACAGGACCTCTGCAGGACTAACAGTTTGCATTCAGGAGGTTGGTTATCTTCTGGAGTGTTGATATTGGTACAGACAGGACCTCTGCAGGACTAACAGTTTGCATTCAGAAGAGTTGGTTATTTTCTGGAGTGTTGAAACCCATTACAGACAGCCAGCCATCTCGCAATATTTTAACTATTGTTTGCTACTTCATGATTCAAACCATAGTTGAGCTGAAAGTTACCAAGATAGCTTTCCTCCATAAGCAACCCTACATACTAAGCTTAAATAAGTATTTGTATAGTGCTTAAACGTAAAATCAGCTCATTTACAACGACGCTTCAAGCAAGTTTTCACAGCTCTATTATTAAAGTAAGGTGTACTGTACATAAAAGAAACTAAATCTATTCTCCCCAAACCAATATGTTATTGCGATCACAGCAGAAAATTCTAAGTTATTTGAGGATTATTTTTGTGGATTTGAAGTTTCAGAGGCACATTCTTACTAAACATCTCTTGGTGTGGGAATATTCATCTTCAGGAAGATGTCTTTAGTTGATTCTTTCTTATGATTAGTTTTTATTCTGTGAGTTGTTTAACGTGCACTTTGTGAACCTACCAATTAAGTCAAACACAATTAATAAACTAAACTATATCTAAAACAGACACAACAATATACCCCCATACTTTACTTCATTACTGATATTGGGGAAACCCACATATCCTCCACTAAGCTTTATGATACATTTTTCGACAGTTATGGTAATCGAACACGGGACCCTAAGTTAAAGAGGCAGACACACTACGACAGAGTTAAAGTAGCGATAACTTGACTGGTCTATAAACAGTCTACATAATATATTATATAGCTAGCTTGGATAATAAAAGGTGAAATATTCTAGGAGTTGTGGCCTCACGAAGGTGTGAAAGGCCACAGCGATTATCAGAGAGGAGGACATTTGCGTCAAGAGTTGGGAGATGGAGTTTGTATATTTTTAAGAAGATAAAATAACTGCTATTGTTTGGTTGCGTGGGTTCAGGATAGGCGGCCAAGCCAGAGGCTGGTGGATGCTGTTAGGGGATGTTCGTTCATCCCTCTGAAGTGGCCGGGTTACATGCATCATGAACCCAAGAGGCGTTGATTGGTTGATGGGGGTAAAGTTCCTCTCGAATGTTCATAATCATCATTAGGTCATCAATCTTGCGATTAATAGATTGGTTTTCTGTAGCTCTCCACTTTTGTCCAACCTGGATCAAACTTTATATGTCTTTGTGCCTTCATGTGCCAACATCGTCCGCAATCTGATTCAGGTACTCCAGTCATGGTATTCCTCTTGAATTCTCTCTTCCACAACTCCTTCTATGATAAATAATAACTGTAATCAATTATTAATTATAATAGGTGACCTGGCGGTCTAGGGTAAAGTGTCGAACTTCTGTGCTGAGGGTCCGGGGTTCAATCCTCGGTCCGGCACAGATTTATCTAATTGCCAAACCCTTACTTCACCTCTGACAAGAAGTGTATTAATCACAACTTGTGAATGTGGGGAATGCCAGGCCTCCACCGTGGTTCGGATTCCACGTTAAACTGTAGGTCCTCCATTTCTTCTCACAATCACCCTACCATTACACATTAGTGTAAGTGTTGTATAACCCGAACGGGTAGTAAGACGTGGTGCTAATAATAATAATTATTATTATTATTATCTTCGTCAGAGTAATATGTCTCATTATATTGCACACCATATTAACTCTTCTTTGCTGTATACTTTTTCAAAGTTTCTTTTTTTTTTTTTTTTTAGTTCTTCTGTATTTTATACCATCGCGAATGCTATGTATAACCGGAAACGGTTAATTCCGCTAATAGTTTGGTACTATTTGGCACTTTCTGACAGTTTGTCACAATCCACAGAACCGCAGCGTCGCAAGAGTGTTAAGACGTGGAGTCAGAAACTATTATGATTCGTATCAGAGTTTTCTAATCAGAATATACCACTTTGTATGAATCCAATCACTAATTTTAACATTAATAGAGAGTAAGATATCAAATATAGCCTACTATTTAATCACAACTAACGGTTGCTAGCCTAGATTATATTATAAATAGAGTACAATAATAACTGAATGTAACAAACTTAGCTAAGACTAGGCTTCAACTTAGCTGAGTTTACTATTGAAGTTAAGATTTTTTGAACACTTGGATCGAACAATAATTTTATAAATGAATAAATATAAAAGTGTAAAGTTGTTATAATCATATTGTATGACATGTTTGTATGTTTTGTTTGTAGAGATTCCTCGCCTCTCGCCGCCAGTGGCATTGGTGACGAGGCACTGGACCGAGTGGCTACGGTTAGGTGTATCGAGTAGCACTGGACGTACTACAGCTAGGTACATAGATAGTCACACTGTACTGTACTAGGACATAGCAGTCACACTGTACTAGGACATGGTAATAGTCACACTGAACTAGGACATGGTAATAGTCACACTGAACTAGGACATAATAACGCAACACTGCACTAGGACATGATAACAATCACATTGCACTAGGGCATAATAACAGTCACAACCGAAAATATGACATAATAAGATTAATAACAGTGACACTGCACTAGGGCATAATAACAGTCACACTGCAATATGACCTATTTTAACTACACTAGGTCACTGGTAATAATAAAACTCGTCTAGTTCATCATATTATTCACATTGATCTATGGCATAATAATGCTCTTACTACATTAAGGTCCTATATATTAGGTCTAATATTAGTTCACCTTGTATGAATGTTAATATATTTATTGGTTTTTAAGTGTAAATATGCTCTACATTCCATTTACTCTGGACATTGATTGTCTTACCTTGACTGATTTCGTTATGGCCCTATCCTATAAGCTACATCACAGTGAAACCATGGAAGGTAAACTTGCCACATTTCAGGGTAGACGAAGTGTCTTGTGTTTAATAAATATTACAAATAACTACCGTAACTTTACAAACTTCCAGTTGTACGTTTCTATCACTAGATCAGTGTTCGATAAGCAATCAAACCAATGATGCTGTATAGGTCCTTAGCCTCTAAGATATGGTCCTGACATTGTAAAAACAATATTTATAATAATAGAAAAGTACAGTCGCAACGGTTATTGACGTATTAATCTAGTATTTTGAAGAAGATAACTTGAAAACAAGCTCTAGAACAGCAGCTGGTGAAGACTCTAGGGATTAATCCTGTGAAGGTAGCGACCCTCCAGCGCGCTTGTATGTTACATCTGTGTAATTTAATCAGATTATTATTTGTCTCCTCTTTGTTCTATTCTTCATCACTTCCCCTTCCTCCACTCTCTGGTAATAAACACGCTCTATTCACAGGTTGTTCGCTCTCGATATCCTGCCTGTGTTATCTCGCGTATAATTTTTCCCGTCTCTATCTAAAACAGTCTAGATCCACCACGGCTAACAATATTGACCAATCACATTCTTTATGGCATGTGACGTTTCTGCGAATTGCTTGTACAGTCCTAGGCAAAACCCCAAAGCTCACAGTCACGGGGGAAAAAAGGATCCGGTTTTTGGTGGCAGAGGAAGTTATTTTGAATTCAATTCAATTAAATTGTGAGTGTTGTAAGCATTTATGTTTTCTAGAGTAGAATAAACTAAGGAAACCGTTTCACTCTATTAGAATTATTAATTTAATTTTGTGGTGAATCCAAACGAATTTAAAGAGTTACTAGAACATTACTATCTCTCACGTATTTTGACACCCCCTTCCCCCAAACAAATTGAGGTATTGAATATCTTATTTAATAATTTTAGAAAGAAATTTGTAAGATAGTTGCTAAGAAGAGTATAGATATTAATATTTTTACTAGAAATAAAAAATAAAGTCATGATAACTAAATTTTGTTGCTGTACAAAATATTTGTCTTCGTATCAAGAAGTCAAAAGGAGTATATTTTAAGAAAATGGCTTGGTAAATATACAACCTGTTACAAACATGGAATTTCTGTGATGCACTATACTTGAACTATTATTGTTTCATTTTAATATTTTAGTTTCTTGTTCAAAATATTAATTATTTATTTGTCTTTCTCACTCTATAGACGTACTATAAACCAGTTTCAATATTACTTCAAATAATTTATAAATTATTATTATTCTTCGCATCTTACTAATCGTCCGATCTATCAACATATTTACTTTAATAAGGTACAGTAGCCCCATGACTTCTTTGGTGCTGACTGACAGCTCACAGCTGAGAGCTGACGGCTTTGAAAAGCTACCAGACCAAATTATGTATCCCTACGTCAAACCATATGATTTTAAAAAACATGTGTTTAGCAACTGTCACTTCTGACAGTCAACATTTAGGTATATACTTAAATGTTGACTGTCAGAAGTCAGCTGTGAGCTTTCAGGCAGCACCAAAGAAGTCATGGGACTATTGTAGATATGAGTAAGGTAAAATGTAGAGCAATTGTACTTGAGTTTTTCTAGGACAGTGTTAAGTAATTTAGGAAAATACTCTCATTACACCCAGGTGGGATTTGAGATCCAACCTCCCCATCACCGGGATAATGCCTCTATCCTCGTCTCCTACTAGGAAGGTTATAATATATAATTAATAAAAAAAACACTTCGGTGGCCGCGTGGTCTAACGCGCTACTCTTGCAGTAGACTAGTCTGGTGATGACGGGGAGATTGAGGTTCGAATCTCGGTCGGGTGTAATGAGGGTGGTTCTTACGAAATGGTTATTACTCTCCTTTCACGCAAATGGTGATACACTTCCTCTGAAATATAATCCTCTTAATCACTATAGGCCTGAATCATTAGCGTAATTATTACCAAACGGGTGGTAAGACCTGGTGCTAAAATGATCTGTATTAAAAGCCTATCAAGCAATTGAATTAAAATAAAAACTAAGATTTTATCTAATACTAAACAGTTTCAAATCAATTTTGTTTACGTTTTATATTTATAGATTTGATCTAGGCCTAGAAATAAAGGAAAAAATGATTGTGGATGGAGTCGAACCCCTTAAAATAACTCATAATACCTGATGCATACAAAATACTTTTTAATTTAAACACATGCTACAGTTGCTTTAACATTGCGTCTAAATCAAGTTCCCTTTCCATGGTAATACTGGTGCATTTCCTCTAAAGTCACCCTACCAATACCTTTTGTATTAAGTCATTACCAACTTTAATGCTAGAATAGCTCGGACGGGTGGAGAGGCAAGGAGCGAAAGAGAATAGTTGTTTAACATAGAATAGCTCGGACAGGTGGAGAGGCAAAGAGCGAAAGAGAATAGTTGTTTAACATAGAATAGCTCGGACGGGTGGAGAGGCAAGGAGCGAAAGAGAATAGTTGTTTAACATAGAATAGCTCGGACGGGTGGAGAGGCAAGGAGTGAAAGAAAATAGTTGTTTAACATAGAATAGCTCGGACGGGTGGAGAGGCAAGGAGCGAAAGAAAATTGTTGTTTAACATAGAATAGCATGGACAGGTGGAGAGGCAAAGAGCGAAAGAGAATAGTTGTTTAACATAGAATAGCTCGGACGGGTGGAGAGGCAAGGAGCGAAAGAGAATAGTTGTTTAACATAGAATAGCTCGGACGGGTGGAGAGGCAAGGAGTGAAAGAGAATAGTTGTTTAACATAGAATAGCTCGGATTGGTGGAGAGGCAAGGAGTGAAAGAGAATAGTTGTTTAACATAGAATAGCTCGGACGGGTGGAGAGGAAAGGAGCGAAAGTAAATAGTTGTTTAACATAGAATAGCTCGGACGGGTGGAGAGGCAAGGAGCGAAAGAAAATAGTTGTTTATCATAGAATAGCTCGGACGGGTGGAGAGGCAAGGAGTGAAAGAAAATAGTTGTTTAACATAGAATAGCTCGGACGGGTGGAAAGGCAAGGAGTGAAAGAAAATGGTTGTTTAACATAGAATAGCTCGGACGGGTGGAGAGGCAAGGAGCGAAAGAAAATAGTTGTTTAACATAGAATAGCTCGGACGGGTGGAGAGGCATGGAACGAAAGAAAATAGTTGTTTATCATAGAATATCTCGGACGGGTGGAGAGGCAAGGAGCGAAAGAGAATAGTTGTTTAACATAGAATAGCTCGGACTGGTGGCGAGGCAAGGAGCGAAAGAAATAGCTGTTTCACATAGAATAGCTTGGACGGGTGGAGAGGCAAGGAGCAAAAGAAAATAGTTGTTTAACATAGAATAGCTCGGATTGGTGGAGAGGCAAGGAGCGAAAGAGAATAGTTGTTTATCATAGAATAGCTCGGACGGGTGGAGAGGCAAGGAGCGAAAGAGAATAGTTGTTTATCATAGAATAGCTCGGACGGGTGGAGAGGCAAGGAGCGAAAGAGAATAGTTGTTTATCATAGAATAGCTCGGACGGGTGGAGAGGCAAGGAGCGAAAGAGAATAGTTGTTTAACATAGAATAGCTCGGACTGGTGGAGAGGCAAGGAGCGAAAGAAAATAGCTGTTTCACATAGAATAGCTTGGATGGGTGGAGAGGCAAGGAGCGAAAGAAAATAGTTGTTTATCATAGAATAGCTCGGACGGGTGGAGAGGCAAGGAGCGAAAGAGAATAGTTCTTTAACATAGAATAGCTCGGACGGGTGGAGAGGCAAGGAGTGAAAGAAAATAGTTGTTTATCATAGAATAGCTTGGACGGGTGGAGAGGCAAGGAGCGAAAGAAAATAGTTGTTTATCATAGAATAGCTCGGACGGGTGGAGAGGCAAGGAGCGAAAGAAAATAGTTGTTTATCATAGAATAGCTCGGACGGGTGGAGAGGCAAGGAGCGAAAGAAAATAGTTGTTTATCATAGAATAGCTCGGACGGGTGGAGAGGCAAGGAGCGAAGTAAAATAGTTGTTTATCATAGAATAGCTCGGACGTGTGGAGAGGCAAGGAGCGAAAGAGAATAGTTCTTTAACATAGAATAGCTCGGACGGGTGGAGAGGCAAGGAGTGAAAGAAAATAGTTGTTTATCATAGAATAGCTCGGACGGGTGGAGAGGCAAGGAGCGAAAGAAAATAGTTGTTTATCATAGAATAGCTCGGACGGGTGGAGAGGCAAGGAGCGAAAGAAAATAGTTGTTTATCATAGAATAGCTCGGAGGGTGGAGAGGCAAGGAGCGAAAGAAAATAGTTGTTTATCATAGATTAGCTCGGACGGGTGGAGAGGCAAGGAGCGAAAGAAAATAGTTGTTTATCATAGAATAGCTCGGACGGGTGGAGAGGCAAGGAGCGAAAGAGAATAGTTCTTTAACATAGAATAGCTCGGACGGGTGGAGAGGCAAGGAGCGAAAGAAAATAGTTCTTTAACATAGAATAGCTCGGACGGGTGGAGAGGCAAGGAGCGAAAGAAAATAGTTGTTTATCATAGAATAGCTCGGACGGGTGGAGAGGCAAGGAGCGAAAGAAAATAGTTGTTTAACATAGAATAGCTCGGACGGGTGGAGAGGCAAGGAGCGAAAGAAAATAGTTGTTTAACATAGAATAGCTCGGACGGGTGGAGAGGCAAGGAGCGAAAGAAAATAGTTGTTTATCATAGAATAGCTCGGACGGGTGGAGAGGCAAGGAGCGAAAGAAAATAGTTGTTTAACATAGAATTATTTAATCCCCGCGTCTTACTACATGTACTAATTAAACTAATGTGCTAGGGATGAGCAGGGTTGAATTTAAAGAACGTGTTCCTGAATTTGTGTGTAGAGAGAGTGAAAAACATTTAGTTAAAACCACGCTCAGTACATCCGACAAGGATTTGAACCCTGATCAACTATATATTATCTGTTGATTATATTACGAGAGTGACGCCTTAGACCATGCGGTCAACGAAGAGGGTTTTAACATTCTAATTTAAAAAAACTCAATTGAATTTATGAAATGATATATTTGAGGATTATAGTTACTTAATTAAAGTTATGGTTGGATTATTAATCGAGATAATTTCAATTTATAAATGTTCAACTTTACTCACAAGAAAGCGACAAAGTCCTACAATTTCGAGTAAGAAGCGCCCCTTGTCTAGGAGTGTTAAGTGCTATACCTCCTCCTCCCCTCCTCCTCCTCACACGAGCTCTCTCAGGAGGTAATTATAGAGAGAACAGATTTCATTTACAAGTTAATGCACGTGTTCAGTTTTCTGTATCCAGCTACCGGTGTGTCCATTACGTCAAGATAATGTAACACAATATTTCGCCCCCACTCCGTGGAAAAATGACGCAGGAAACATGGGATAAGATAGTTTTACAAGTTGGCAACATAAGAAGTAATTTACAAACCTAAAAAAAAAAAAGTATTTGACACCTTCCCGTTTAGAACAAAACCTTCTAGATATCCAAAATGAAATGCACTTAATCTAATAGTTCATTCAAGACATTGATGAATGTACGAAGATTTGACCCTCCTAGCTTGGAGTTCATAAATTACCGCATCAGCCACCCCCCCTTCCCATTTTTTTTTACAGGAGAAAATATTTAAATTTGTAGCTAACACTAACTAGTCTAAAGTGTTTAACGTTATAACTCTTTTTTGATCTAAGAGTTTTTTTTTGGAAGGGGATAGAGGAGTTCTTACCTGTGGTGACTCATGGATGTCTCCCAAAATAGGATTGATTACAAGGGATATTTCTAACAACATAATATTACTATTGGTACAGGGACATGCCAGACAAGTATACAATACCTATTATCTACCAATATTGACGTACGCTGCAGAAACGTGGGTGATGAAGGAACAGGACGAAAACAAGTTTAGAGTGAGTGTTTTGAACCAAGGTGCTTAGGAAGATATTTGGTTCAAACAGGGATGAAGTAAATTGGGAGTGGAGGAGGTTACATAATGATAAAATTATATACCTTGTACTAATCACAAGACATTACTAGGATAAGCAAGTCTCATAGATTGTAATGGGCAGGACATGCAGCGCGAATAGGAGAATCTAGAACCTTGTTCAGGGAACTGACTGGCTAGGGTGTAATGAGGTGGACTGGATAGAACTATCTCAATATAGGGATAGGGTGTAATGAGGTGAACTGGATAGAACTATCTCAATATAGGGATAGGGTGTAATGAGGTGAACTGGATAGAACTATCTCAATATAGGGATAGGGTGAATGAGGTGGACTGGGATAGAACTATCTCAATATAGGGATAGGGTGTAATGAGGTGGACTGGATAGAACTAGCTCAATATAGGGATAGGGTGTAATGAGGTGGACTGGATAGAGCTAGCTCGAGATAGGGATAGGTGGTGTTCTTTTGTGAGTGCGACTATAAACTTTCGACTTCCTATTAACATAGGGTAAATAAGTGTGTCTATTATTCAAACCATAAAAATAGCTTAGTTTATTTTACATAAGGGCCTTAGTATTAATAAAATAATTTACTAATAACAACTTTACTACCGTATTTTTAAAACCATGGTTTATTAAAGCATTTTGATCTGTACAGTTAGGTATGTGTTGACGTTTATGCTATTATTTTTTCGGAAGCTTGAATTTGCTCAGTGATCATGCGCACTATGATACTTCTTCACTTCCTGACTGGGCCATCGGGACACCAGTAGATATCCCGGTGGGATAGTTTGTACTTTAATCTAAAATAAATACAACCATTAAATTTTAAATGATTGTTTTCATTAAATTTAACCAAACGTTTTAGTGAGTAAGTCTGAAGGTTCCCAGAAAACATATTTGGTGAATATATACGATGTGATTAAATGTAAGCCGGTCCCGTTTGTTGTTTGTTAATGTAGTTTGTCTTGAGCCTAGTACGCACTTGGAAACATTGTTGGCCAATAGGGGAAACGGATAGTTGGCAAACATTAAGGAAACGTTGTTTGGTGTTCAAACTTCACTGAGGAAACTTTGTTTCCCGTCCACATCAACAGTTTTCACTAAGCACTCAGGATACTAAAACGTACGTACATGCCATGTACGTTCAGGAAACCAGCCATAGAGAAAAGGTTGCAAGACAAAGAATAAAAAAATGCAGTTCACCAGGATCTTTATTTGAGCTACTCTCAAATATGCCAAGCCCAAGTATCCAGACCTAGCTATCTTAACAATAATAAATATGAGCATTCGAGAATTGACGTTAAGGGAGTTAGGGTATTGCTTAATATTCGTGCAAAACAAATATCATGGACTCAACATAGCCCTCAAGGCTGAATTAGTCTCAGACGATATAATAAGTTTCAAAAAGGAAAACAATATAATATAGAGGACAGTACGCAATATTAGACAAAACCCAAAAATACATGTCAAGAAGTAATATAGTTAAGTCTACAAAACAATATTAAAAGAAAGCATCGAATTGCATTTAACTAGGTTAAGATTATTTATCGTTTGAAAACATTAACAGTTCAAATACAAACAAGGTCGATAATTACGAACAATACGCCAATTAGAAAGCTAGCATGGATACAACTATCCCCTACCAATAATGAATAGGTGGTTCAAAAGATAGCTCTGAATAAATGATTTTAAAGCTTGTCTTGGAAGTCTAAACATTTTACATATCTATCATAATAAAACATACTTTTATAACATAACTTGTAGAGTTGTATTCATATCTAGCGCTACACCTAATGTTAATCAGAAACGATTATCTTCATCCAATAATAAATTTAACCGATGGCGAGTTTTCAATAAAAAAAAACTTCTCCAAAATAACGATCACTTACGTGTTGGTATGTCCCTAATTCCTATTAGCATCAAAGAGTAAAGTTAAATTCTGGGTACTAGCTTATATTAGAGTTTGAACAGCGGGAAAATTTGGCAATGACCAATGAAGTCATTCACAGCACGTCAGAAAGGGCCCTCTCACCGACGCCTGCGCACAACGTCGTGAGGATGCCCATGAGGGGGTAGGGAGACACACGTGATAGCACTTATCTTTCCTTTCCCCAAGCATTAGCGCCTGCGCACAACATCGTGAGGATGACCATGAAGGGGGTAGGGAGACACCGTGATAGCACTTCTCGTTCCTTCCCCAAGCATTAGCGCCTGCGCACAACTTCGTGAGGATGACCATGAGGGGGTAGGGAGACACACGTGATAGCGTTTCTGGCTGTCTTCCCCAAGCATTAGCGCCTGCGCAGCGTCTTGAACTCGGGGATACGTACAAGTGGATTGAATAGCAACGTGATGATCGATAATGTAGCTGAAATAGCCCAGGTATTATATTGACTAATAATAAAAATAAAAATACTTCACCTCGCCCACTTCAGTTTTACACTGAAACATATCTTCAGTGGTATTTATGAAAGTATGTTAAGTTAAGACCATAAGGCCTACGAGAATAGTTCACTGTTTTTTTGTTGTTGTTTTTTTAGTTTTTATATTACATCTAAAATTTATTTTGGCCAAAGAAATTAATTTTATTATTTCTACAGTAATTAAATTTTCTTCACATGTTGAACTCATAGGTCTGTCGAGGGTCTCCTGGAATTTAATGACAATTTTTTCTCTTCATTTAAAAAGTTTCTCATCTAATCCTCATTACAGATATTCAATAACTGTTAATATCAACTTTTCAAGAAAATTAAACTATGTTTCTACTGGCAAAATATTTTATTTATTTTTGCCAAATTTCTATAAAACTTAAAACCACTGATCTTTTCTCCCACCTTCAGGGATGCCATATTTGTAGTTCCGGGCGCTTGGAACCGGCCAGTGTCCACCCCTGCTTCCTCACCTATTTACAGCGGAATAAGGAAGCATTTTCCTAAAAAAAAAAAAATCTTTTAGCACCGCGTCTTACTGATAATTCGGGTTATACATTTGTTTGCTAAATACCCTAATGGTTTAAGGGATTAGGAAGGTTACATTTATAGGCAGTATGCACGCATTTACTTGGAGGGAGAGGGGGGAAAAACCCGTTTGGAAAAACAGCCAAAGTACACCGACTTAGATTTGAACCTCAATCTTCCCATCATCGGAAGTCTACTCTACTGTGAGATTAGTGCCTTAGACCATGTTTCCACTTAACTGGGTTCTTTAAAATTTTCCTTGTATTATTTCTTTTGTTAATATAGTTTGAATAACAAATATTAAGCCCACCGACACTAAATCAAATTTTTAGTATTTAAAAGCATGTACAGTAAGTAATTGGCTTACACGAGTTAGAGTGCAGATATTTAGATATGTGGAAGTGGTACCTGTAGTGCGAATAGCAACGCCATCTATCAATCTCCCATTTAAATAATCAAACATTGATAGTATCATCACCATTTTGTTTGTTTCACCCGCAGCGAAAGTTATCCACTCAACTTTTTAAATTTTCATAAGTAGAACTGTTTAGCTTTAACTAAACTGCTAAATGATTATAATAAAAATATATATATATATATATATTATAAAATAATTTACAGTTTAGTTATATTTAAATAAAAATATATATTATAATAATTTTATATATATATGATATATATATAAAATATAAAAATTAATATATATAAAATTATATATATAATTTATATAAAATCATATATATATATATATATATATATTATCATATATTAAAATATATAATCATTTAGCAGTTTAGTATATAATATATATAAAATGAAATTTATTTAAGCAGCATTCAACTTAGGTGGTTTTACTATTTCCGGGCAAAGTCGGGAAAATGAATTATTCACGTAACCCGAACATTACGTCATGTGTTAAGTTTTTTTCTGTGATTCTTGTCTTGCTACCCGTCGGGCTAGAAAAACATTTACACTACTGAGGATTAGAAAGCGGGGATTTTAAAGGAAATTTGTTCAAATTTTCTTGGAGGAAGTGTGAGAAACTATTTAGTAAAAACCACTCCCAATACGCCCAATTAGGACTTGAAACTGACTCTCAATCACTGGAAAACCAGAGAGTACAAGAATTACCCCTTTAAATCCACGTAACCACAGTTGTGGATGGTTATTATTATTATTATTATTTTATTTTTATTTTACTATTTTTAGTTCCACGTCTTTGCACCCGTTTGGTTTGTCCCATATGCTTTTTTTAAAATATATGTTTTTGCATGGGCCTATGTCTTTGAAACATAATTTTTTCTTCCAAATTTTGGATAGATAATAATAAAAAGTTGGATGTATTTTTTATAAAAAACAAATAGTTCTTTGTAAAAAACAAGCAACTTAATAAACAAATATATTTAAATAATTTTTAATTTTGTGTTTTAGAAGGAGGGTCCAAAAGTATGTTTCAAATCCATCTCTGTATTTAATGTTTACCCGTTTTCAATTACTATTACATTATCAAGTTTTAATTCGTGCATTTTCCCACAGTTGGAATATGTTGGGGTGAGGATTGGAAGTTTGTTCAAATGAAGGGGAACCACCTACTTGAAGGAAACTTTTGATGGGGCCAAAGGATACCATAATAGGGGGAAAGTTTCTTAATAACGAGAGGGGCATACTTTTAAATTGAGAATGGAATTTATTTATGAACAAAAAAAACTTTCATAATTTAATATTAATTTTTTTTCCAATCTTTTCATTAAAAGTTGTGGATTATTTTTAAACTTTAAAATCAGTCTACAACCGAACTTAAAAAACTGTTTGTTATATTTGGGAGAGTTTATATTTTATTTTGAATATTATCTAGGGTTTTAAGAAATGAAAAATACGTTATTTTTTTCCAACCTAACTTGACTTAGTAATATCTAAAGTTTATGTACTTGCAATGAACTTGTTCCAAGCTAACAAGAATAAATTTTTGTTATCATGTAATTTTCTTGTAATAAAATACATTCATGGTGATTTCAAGTAGATAATATGCATATTATTTTGATCTGAGGATTCATTACTTTTAGTTTTGCCAAAACTTAATTCCTCAGTAGTTATCTGAAACAAATTTCAAAAATAATGAGCTTCTTTTAAAATTAATAGTATTTTTATTTTTAGTACTATCCCCCGCATAATAGTATTTTCTAATAAAAATAATTTTGGCTTAGTTTTAGGTGGCAAATAAGTTAACTTGATTATTATAGTTTCAGGAAACAGAACATGGGAGCTTCAGGGCCTCTAATTTTGAAACGTGCGAGTAGCGATTTTGCTAGGGGTATTTTTCATCTCGCACACAATCTCGCAAACCCCTAATTTTGAAACTTCTGCGCTGCGAAAACGACGTCACCCGATCGAATAGCGAGCGGATTCTACTCGCCAGCCTCACACCGGCGAGACAGGCCTTGTCTATCGAATAGGCAAAAAAACAAAATGGAGCCCTCCCCCTTTGGTTTTCGCTTTTGAGGTGATTTTTTTTAAACAAATTTTTACGTACAAAAAAGGTTTTAAAAAAAAAAAATATGATTGCTTTGTACCTTTATGAAAACCTTCAATAAAATATTTGTTGGGGGAAAAAACGAAAAAATATTCTAATTTTTTAAAAATTCCTAATCCAAATTTTTGGGGGTCGGAACGTGCCCTCTCGTGACAAGGTTCGCGTGTTCATACCCCTTAAAAAAATTTTTTTTTTAATTTTTTAGATTTTTAAAATTTAATTTTAAATTGTTTATAAATAAATATTTTTAAAAAATTTTAAGAAAACAAATTTTTAGCCTTTAATGCAACAAAAAATCGTTAAAAAAAAAAAAAAGGTATTAAATTAAAAAAGCTAGGGCCCACTTAATTTTTTTTTTTGTAGTAGGTATTATTTAAAAATTTAAATTTAAGGGTTTTTTTTTACATAAAAATTGTACACATTTTTAAATAATTTAAAATTTTAAAAAAAAGGGGAAAAACTAATTTTATTCGCATAGTAAAATTTTTGGGTTATTTATTTTTAAAAATAGTTGCAAAAAAAAAAAATTTTAAATTTTAAAAAACAAAACGGTTTAAATTAGACAAAAAATTAAAATATTTTATTATTAGATTAAAAAGTGGGGGGACGAAATTTGGGTCAACGTTTTCCCAAAGGGGCTAAATTGGATTTTACAGAAGACGGTTTTTTTTTTATTATATAACTTGAGAAAATTTTTGGGTTAACACTTTAGATGTAAAATTAAAAGGTTTCCCCAAGAAATAAACTAACCGTTTAAAAAAATGAAAAACAATACAAAAAAATGTTTACTTTTTTTTTTATTTTAAAAAATGTTGTGGAACCATCCCCCCAACCCCCTTTGGTAGTCAGTTTTAAGTGTTGTCATTAAAAATTCAGTGAACGAAACAAACTAACCGATCGCACGCATTAGAAACCTTTAAAAAATTAGTCGTTTCAGTACACCGCGATTTGCGGTTCATAATTGCGATTAGCTCGCAGCGGTTTTTTTCGCAAGTTTAAAAATTGGGGGTCCAATCACATATTGGGGGCTGATGTTTTTTTTAAATATCTAATTAATTTGCACAGGGTCATTCGTACCTCTTTACTAAAACAACTTTTTTTTAAATAAATACGTTTGGGTTTTCCTTTAAACATTTCCATTTCTTAAAAATTTTTTAAAAATTATTTATTTATTATGATTTTTTTAAAATTTAATTATTACTTGTATATGCTAAAAATTCTTTCTACAAGCTATCATGACAATATACTGGTTTGCAACAAATAAATCCCAAAAAGCTACATTAAAAATCCCAGCCATTTTCTTTTTTGCTTTTCAAACTGACTTTACCCCATCGTATTAATTTTTCTATTCTCGCTAAAGTTTGACTCAGCCCAAGGCCGAGTACACAATAGGAATAGATTCAAGGCTAACCCCCAATGTTTTTCTGGAGAAGACTTGAGAAAAAGGGGGGGGACAGACAGGGGACAACGAAGAAGTCCTAAAAGAGGGGGGTGAGAAACAGGGGGCAGAAAAGGGTGACAACTAAAAGAAGCCCTAAGAAGTGGGTGAAAAGATAGGGACAGACAGGGTGACAACGAAAAAGCCCTAACAAAGTGGGTGAAAGATCAGGTGGACAACAAGGTGAAAAACTAAAAGCCCCAAAAAAGATGGTGAGAAGATCAGGTGGAAACGGGGTACACTAAGAGCCCTAACAAAGGGGGTGAGAAGATCGGGTGGACAGACGGGTGACAACTGAAAAAATCCTAAGAAGAGTGGGGGAGAAGATAGGGGGACAGACAGGGACAGGGAAATAAATCCAAGAAGAGTGGGTTAAAAGATCAGGGGGACAGACGGGTGCCCTAAAGAAGTCCTAAGAAGGTGGGTGAAAAGATAGGGGGACAGAAAAAGGGTGAAAACTAAAGAAGCCCAAAGAAGAGTGGGTGAGAAGATCGGTGGCGACGGGGGGACAACTGAAAAGCCAAGAAGATGAGTGAGAAACGGTGGACGACAGGGTGACCGTGAAAAAATCCTAAGAAGGGGGGTGAGAAGATCAGGTGGACAGAAAGGTGACAACTGAAGAAGTCAAAGAAAGTGGGTGAAAAGATCAGGGGGACAAAAAAGGTGACACGAAGAAGTCCTAAGAAGATGGGTGAAAAAGATCAGGTGGACAGACAAGGTGACAACTGAAGAAGTCCAAGAAGAGGGGGTGAGAAATCGGGTGGACAAAAAGGGGTGACAACTGAAGAAGTCCTAAAAGAGTGGGTGAGAAGATCTTGGACAGACAAGGTACAACTGAAAAAGTCCAAAAAGAGTGGGTGAAATTTCAGGGGGACAGACGGGGACAACTGAAAAAAGTCCTAAAAAGATGGGGAAAAATCAGGGGGACAGACGGGGTAAACCGAAAAAGCCCTAGAAAGGGGGTAAAGATCAGTGGACAGAAAAAGGTTACAACTAAGAATCCTAAAAAGAGTGGGTGAGAAATCGGGTAGACAACAAGGTCAATTGAAGAACCCTAAAAAGGGGGTGGAAGATCAGGGGACGCAGGGTGACAACTGAAAAGCCAAAAGAGTGGGTGAAAGAAGTGGACAGACGGGTGACAGGGAAGAATTTCCTAAAAAGAGTGGGTGGAAAGATCAGGGACAGACGGGGTGACAACTGAAGAAGTCCTAAGAAGAGGGGTGAAAGATAGGGGGGACAGACAAGGAAAATTGAAGAAGTCCTAAGAAGAGTGGTGAGAAGACAGGTGGACAGAGGGGGTGACAACTGAAAAGTCCTAAAAGAGTGGGTGAAAGATCAGGTACAGAAAGGGACAAAAGAAGAAGTCCAAAAAGGGGGGGGTGAAAAAGATCAATGGACAGACAGGGGGAAACTGAAGAAGCCCTAAGAAGAGTGGGTGAAAATCAGGTACAACAGGTGACAACTAAAAATCCTAAAAGAGGGGGGAGAAGACAGGGGGACAGAAAAGGGCCCAACTGAAGAAGCCTAAAAGAGGGGTGAAATATCTTAGACAACAAGGTGACAAAAAGAAGTCCTAAAAGAGTGGGTAGAAATCAGGTGAAGACAATGAAACAAAAAGTCCTAAGAAATGGGTGAGAAGATCAGGGGAAGACAAGGTGCCTGGTCCAAGAAAGGGGGGGAAAAAAATATCAGGGGACAGACAGGTGAAAATTTAAAGAAGTCCTAAGAAGAGGGGGTGAGAAGATGGGTGGAAAAGACAAGGTAAAACTGAAGAAGTCCAAAGAAAGTGGGTGAGAAATCAGGGGGGACAGACAAGGTGAAAAAAGAAAAGCCCTAAGAAGGGGGGGAAAAAGATCAATGGACAGACAGGGTACCGGAAAAATCCCAAGGAGTGGGGAAAAGATCAGGTGGACGAAAAGGTGACAACTAAGAAGCCCTAAGAAAGTGGGTGGAAGATCAGGGGGGACAAAAAGTACAATAAAAAATCCTAACAAAGGGGGGGAATATCAGGGGGACAGATAAGGACAACTGAAGAACCCAAGAAATGGAGAAAAGGGTGGACAGACAAGGTGAAAACTGAAAAAGTCCTAAGAAGAGTGGGGAGAAATAGGGGGACAGACAAGGGGGACAGCTGAAAAGCCCAAGAAGAGTGGGGGAAGATCAGGGGGACAGAAAAAGGTGACAACTGAAAAAATCCTAACAAGAGGGGGGGGAAGTAGGTGGGAAGACAAGGGTACAGCTAAAGAAGTCCTAAAAAGGGAGTGGGTGAGAAGTCAGGGGGGACAGACAGGTTGTAAACCAAAGTCCCCAAGAAAGTGGGTGAGAAGACAGGGGGACAGACGGGTGAAAATGAAGAAGTCCTAAAAAAGGGGGGGGTGAGAAGATCGGGGAAACAACAGGTGACACCTGAAAAGCCCCTTAAGAAAGTGGGGAGAAATCAGGTGGACAAAAAGGGTGACACTGAAAAAAGTCCAAAAGATGGGTGAGAAGATCGGGTGGAACAAAAAGGGGAAACTGAAAATCCTAAAAGATGGTAAAGAAGATCGGGGGGACAGACAGGGGACAACTGAAAAAAGTCCAAGAAGAGTGGGTAAAGTCAGGTGGAAACAGGGTGACAACGAAAAAGGCCCTAAAAAAAGGGGGGTTGGAAATCAGGGGGACGACAGGGACAACTGAAAAAAATCCTAAGAAGAGGGGTGAGAAGATCGGGGTGGACAGACAGGGTGACCACTGACGAAGTTCTAAAAATGGGGTGAAAGGAAACCTTTTGGGATGTGATTCTTTTTTACAAAGCAAACGGATCGGAAACTCCTCAGGAGGAACTGTCTTCCTGCATGATTTCATGAAGGAAAGGTTTGAGAAAAGGGTGAGTTTTAAAAAGGGAGGAGTCAATATTAAATGACTTGAAAAAAAACATTCTGAGAGCTGAAGGAGGGGGCCCAGAGGAAAAGGTGCATTGGGGGACTACGTTTGCGGACAAAAGGAAAAGGACTTGTCGAAGACGAAAAAATAAAATTTTAAATAAAAACCCCCAAGAATTACGAAAAACACTAATTTTGTCTAAAGGGACTTTTTCAAAAACACGGGAGAGTGATTCGGCATGCGCAAACCTTGCTAACCCCAAATTTGGGCACCCAGGATTGGGTCCTGTTTGGCCGTTCGGCGCCCCCCTTTTTAACAAAGAGGAAAAAAAACCCCAGACTATTGAGCACATAACCCCCCAGCGCCAAACCCCAAATACCGGAAGTTCCCATACATGCGTCATTCATTCCTTTCACCCTTTTTTTCCCAGCTACTCAATTTTCCGGGCCAATAATGTAATAGAGAGAGCCCGCCCGAAAAAAAATATATTAGGAAAAGACTCGTTTGAAAGATTGAAAAAAGGGAACCACAGTAGGGGCTTTTTGACTTAAAAATTATTTTTTTCGGATCACTAATTTAAAATTTACTCCTCTACTCTTTCAAAATTTAAAGTTTTGGTTTTTCCCAAGTCTGTTAAACTTAATTAGCCCAAACTTCCCGGGAGAAAGTAAAATTTTTGTAACATTGTCTTTTTAACTCAAAAAGCCCTTATATGTTTTGAAATCAAACTTTTTATTGATGTCGGGAAAAGTTTTATTTCTTCCAGAGCCACTGTGAAAAGTAGTTGTTTACTATGATTGCTGTATATGTATATTTGCTCCAACAAACAGGGAACATTGTATTGTTGTAAAGGGTCTTGTTATTACAAATAAAGTTTTAAATTTTTCTACAAAAACCTTTTTTACCCTTCCCTTTGAGCGGAGCGCTAATACAATTGGTCCCCCTGATTGGCGGGTTAGGCTAGATAACATGTTCTTCTAGTAGGTTTGTCTGCGATGGTTAAAACTAAAACCCCACGCAAGATCTTGAGGTTGTATTTTACTAAATGTTTCTAACTCTCCCCCCCCCCCCTTTCACCCTCCCGCGCAAATGCGAATACTTTTCTTTTAAATTCTTCTTCCCCTGCCTCAACTTCGTTGTAGTTATTAAATACGGATAACCGAGGTAGATAGAAAAGACGTGGTGCAGAGATAAAAAAAAACAAAATTGCTTAACCATTATAGTTTAAAAAAAAACTCAATACAAAAAATCAGACCCAGTTTTTAAAATTTAATGTTTAGGAAATGTATTTTATTTAATGCACAATTATATTTTGGGGACCGGGCGGGAGTCCCCCCCCTATGTTTACTACTGTGTCCAATTTAAACCAAAAACAGTATGTTCTGTAGAGTGGGACCAAACAAAGTGATTGAGTCTTTCTGTCCCAGTGCCCCCACGAATGAAAATACTTCCCAACACAGATTATAAAATTTTACAACTGAAAACAATAAGAAAGGGGGGAGGGAGTTCGCTTAAAATTAAATGGTTAGCCCCCAAAAAGGAATTGTTTAAAATAAAATTCAACTGTCCAAATAAGAAAAGGAAACTGCTTCCGGTATCTCTGCAAAAAAAAAGGGGTTGGCTACCGGGCCCTCAGGGGGGTGGGGGGGGGGGGGGGCCCCCTCTCACCACTGCCTCCTGCACATCTGAGTGTCCTTTACACACACACATTTGCACCCACTCACAAAAAAAAAAGGGTGAAAACTTTTATTAATACTTAGTTTTTTTAGTACGAGTGTAAAGAATTTCCCTTTTAACCAAAAAAATTTTTAAATTTTCCGCCCCGGGTTTGCCGCCGGCAGACGACGTATGGGCACGCAGCCTGTTTTGGACAAAAGAGGGCGCCCATTGCCCTATGTTCCGAGAAAACTTTGTTTTGACTAAATTGTATTCGATACTCTTTCCCTGAGGGATTTGGGGTAATTTCCCTTTAAAATTTCTTCCTCCTCATTCTATCCTTTAATTTTTAGACTGGAGCTTATTGGGTAGCTTGGGAATATTAGACCTCGCTCACTCTCCATTCAAAAATTTTAAAACAAATTTTTTTAAATATCCATGCTCTTTTTTAAATTTTTTTCTCTATTGTAAAAATAAAATAAAAATCACTCAATCCACCAAAATATTCTAAAAACATCGCCGTGCCCGGTACTGTGAAGTTAAAAATGTATTTAAAAGTTTTTTTTTATTGTACTTTTTTTCCCCAATTTGATGTTTGTTTATACCAATGTTTAGTAAGTTATTTTGCCCTTAAAGTCACAATTTTATTTTTGTTACAATGTACAATAAAAATTCCCGTTACACTGACGTAAACTAAAAGGTTTTTTAAACCCCAAATTTTCCGGGCTCCAACTTGAGAGGTTAAAAAACCTTTTATACAATCATTTTTGTTACTTTTATTTATTAAATAAACATTCGACTATTCAAGCAAGAATCAAGATCCCGAGAAAGTATTGTCAAGGGTAACCAAAACGATGTGGGGTTTACCAGGTTTGCGATCCAAAATTCCCCAAAAGTATTCCCACAATTAAACGTGAATATCTAGCCTAGAAAGAAGGGGTAGGGTTTATCATTTAGACAGAAAAAATAATACTAGTTTAAACAGTTCATTAATTAATAGCGAAAAAAAAACCTTGTTCGCGTGGATTAAGACTCACTCTCCCAAAATACGTGTTAAAATTTTTAAAAAAAAATAAACCCGGGTCCCGATGGGTTTGCTTAAATGATATTCAAATTTCCTTGATACTACAAAACAAAGCCCTTTTTGAGGGGCGATCATATTAAATTTAAAAACAATATAGAAAATTTACATAGGGTCATATAATTCCTTGTCAAATTTATTTTAAATATTTATGAGTGGCCGCCACTTGGAAAATGGATAACAGTCGAAAAACCAATAAATACTTTTGTTCCATCTTAGTTCAAAGACAAATTTCTTTAAAAAACGGGGTTTACGTATTTACAGCATCGGGAAACAAAAACCCTGAGGACAGACGGTGAAATCCCCAAAAGTCAATTAAAAAAAGGGCCCTCTTAATTTTTGGTCAAAAATTCTAGCCCCTTCTACCCCGATTTGTTTAAAAATATTTTAATTACTTCAAGAGATATTCACTTTAAAAAAGAAATTTCCTTTTTTTTTCCCCCCGTTCGTGCTATACGCAACCCTTGTTCCCCCTTTTGGGTACATTCAACCCAACCCGGGAAAATCTTTTCAAAAATAAATTCCTGGGAAAAGTCCCTGACTGCGTGTGTTTGTCTTTCAAGTTTATTAAATATAATTTACAAAAACATGCACTTGGGACTAAAAATTATCATTGGTTTCAGTTTTTGTGTTTAATCATACCATCCACGTTTCTATAAGATTTCTTTTGTTCCTTTTTCTTTGAGACTTTTTTCCCCTACATCGCCACAATCTGAAACCGTGTTTCGTCCTCCCTGTGTGTTTTTTAAATAATTATGAACAACAAAACTTACTCTATACTGTAAATAATGGGGGTGAGAGTTATATTTTAAACTTAATAAAAATTGATTACTATTCTGCGTTTTTTTTTACAAGTTTATTTTTTTTTCCCCTTTTTTGGCCCTTCTTTTTTACTAACTCCCCCAGCATTTGATTTCCCAAAAAGGAAAAATAAAAAATAGAGAAAGATTATTACTAAAGAAATACATTGCAAAAAGGGAAAAATAAGTAAATTATAAATTTGGAGAAAAACTTAACTTTCAGTGCCTGCTTTTTCTATCATACCCAAGCTCATACATATGGTTTATTGGTACTGGGTCACTAATAGTAATTTACCTACGGGTGGGGAAAAAATGACCATCCCTTTTAACTATTTCCATTTTGAAATGTGTATCAAAATTAAAAAATACTAAACAGATTTGTGTGCCGAGACGTTGTTCTGAAAAATGTTGAGGGCTAAGGCAGGTTATTGGCCCAAACTTTTTACCCTATGAAACCGCAGTAAGAAGGGTCAAAAAGAAAGGGGTTTTGTCCACGACGCTGTTGGATTCTTAGCTGAAGAGAAGAAAAGTTGGCACTGTAGTGTTGAAAAAACTTTTTAAATTTGAATTTTTTGAAACCTGATATGGGGAATCCATTTTTTTTGTTCTTAATCTGTATCAAAATACAATTTAAATGCAAATTTGACTTGCCTCTTCATTTTTCCTCGCCCGCACAGGGGGAAAACACATACAAAGGCACAATCTCGTCTAGCGGGTTTGGTTTTCTCATGTTTTTAAAAATCAGGGCCGGTAAACTTGGGAGTTTTCCCCCAAATAGTTTCCACTCTCCCTTCCACGCAAAAGGGGTCCCTTTTTTTTAAATTCTATTTTTCCACCAAGGGGTTATATTGGGGGGGGGAAGATCGGAGGGGTTTTGGGTCCCCAAAAAAAAACCCTCCCTGCGGGGGGGAAACCGATCTCAAGCGGCAAAAAACCAAATAATTTCACATTAAAAAAAAAAATGACTTTCAACTTTATCGGGTATACATATAAATTGCCCCTTTTTATGCAAAAGCTGCATGGTTCTGACCTGAATGGGTTTTGGATTTGTTATCACTCGGTTTTTGGGCTTCCTATATCGTACATGACAGGGAAAAGGTATCCAACTCAAAAATTTTGCAATAGTACCAGAAGTGACACTGTGTCGTGTAAACCTGCTACCAGAACAGTGACAAAATTCCCCGGGGCTACTATTAAAAAAAAATTTTCCCCCTATCCCACGGGGAATTAAAATCCTGTGCATCTCCTAGGAAACAATAAAACGCTGTTATCACTCAGTCATTTTTCCCATTGATGACGAAAATTTGGCCAAATATTTTGTTCACCCCACGTTTTACTACCTTTCAGGCTATACTTTTATATTATGGGTTTCGGGCCCACCTCCCCATGTTTTTAATTGGCCGAGCCAGGTCACGGACCACGCCTCCTGCTCGTGTTTGGGGCTGATCCCCCCTTCCCCCCCCCCCTCTTCCGCTCCCCAAATTTCCTCTGTTGGCTGCTATAAATACCCTCCTCCCCCCCCAAATTTTTTGACCTGCTTTCCACACCGCCTCCCCCAAAACCCCGACTACCAACCCGGACATGTTGGTTCTTGATGATTGTTAAAGATATTGAGGTCTTCCCCCCGGGAAAGGGGTTTTTCCTGGCGCCTATGTGGGGCAGACAAGACAAAATAATATTTTGGGGGTCATTGCCCCGGGGCAACGGGGTTTTTCCCTGGCGTCATTTGGGAGGGCTCGGACAAAGCTTGCGCTATGGCTAAAAGAAATAGAATAATCGGCTCTTCCACAAGGCCTGTCCGGAACAAGCAGCAAAACCTGCGCTAGGGTGCTTTGTGGTAAGTGGGGGTAATTTGTTCCAGAGACCCCCCTCCTCCTTCGCCACCCGATGCCAGACTGCCGGGGGTGACAGTACCTGATACCTTGGGGTTTTTCCCCAAAGAAAGTAATCCATCACAACCCTGGCGCCAGGGTTGGGGGGCAAACAAGTTGGGACAAAATAGTCGGACCTCTGCAAGCTAAATGTTTTCCCATACGTAATCATTTCGTGTTTTTTCCAACTCTAGCACTCTAATTATGCACATCAGGGGCCCCGGGAATCCCCATTAGGGGCCACTACCCCCCCTCCAACTACTAAAATTGGTTTTTTTGGGAGCGTCTGTCAAAGCCTGAAATGTACCTCCCCCCGCAGCTCTCGGACCAACAACCCGGGTTTTTTTTCCTTGCCTATTTTTGCGTGTTAGTACAACTTAGCTGACACTGCACAATCAGGGCCCCGGAAACCACAGTTAGGGGGCCCCATCCCCCTCAAAAGCCTAAATTGTTGTTTGGTAGGGCGCAAATGCCTGGAAATGTTCCTCCACCCGCAGTCTCGGGCCGCAACTAGTTTTTTTCCTATGCGATCATCGCGGTTATGCCCAACCCCGGGGCCCGTATTTGGCCCACAAGACAAAATGATATTGATCATTGCCCCGGCATCTGGTTTTTTCCCCGGTGCCAAAATGTCGGCCCGACAAGACAAATGTATCGGGTCATGCCCGGGGCAACGGGTTTTTTTTCCCCGGCGCCCGTATGTCGGGCGACAAAAAGAATAATATTGAGGTCAGTGCCCCCGGCAACGGGGGTTTTCCTGGCGTCACTTTACGGGTCACGAGCAAAAATAATCTTGCCTCAAAAACCTTGGGTTTTCCCCCTAGTAAAACATTGCTTTATTCGCAACCCTGGGCCCGTAGTCGGCACAACTCGATTTGAGAAAGCTTAGAAGAGGTCTCGACCGGGCACCAGGTTGGCGGGCAGACAAAACAAGTCAACAAAAATATATCGTGTGACCCCAAAGAGGGAGGGGGGGGCTATAAAAAAAGGGGTGCCCACTTGGTTGTCAATTTATAAACGTTTGTAGAGCGGTCCAATATGGACAAGTTCAGAGCGGGAAATATCGTCGACGGGTGCAGACCGCAAATTTTGTGATCTACCCCTAGACAAAAGTATCGGTTTATAAACTAAAACCGCAATACAAAGTTTGGGAGACGCCAATAGCCTACCTAAGGGGGGGGGGGGGGGTTTTTTGTATTTAAACCTGCCAGTTTGGGACCTTACAATAAACTTTGAGTTAAATAAAAAAAAATTTTTTTACCTTCGCCGGAGTAAAACCCGGTTTAACACCATGTGAACTTTGAACGCGCTTAAGAGACACGGCGTTAACAACAACAAACGGGGGGCGGGGCTGGGGGCTCTACGGGCGTTTAGCTCTCAGGTACGCTCCCATCTTCGATCCCGGCTTAAAAAATTTAATGTTTGTGGGGCCATACGATGGAGGGGCGGCCTAATACGGGGAGAATGTTCACAGGTCGCGGTGTGGATAGGGCAGGGAATTTACAAAGTTGGGGGCGACTCATAAGTTTTGTGACTCAAAACCGTCCAAAATACGAGACGGAAAAACTACCTTTTCAGAGAATCGTGGAAAATATATGTGTGTGTAACCCTCGCCGTTTACAATTTCCGCAAGGGACGTGTGCTTGTTACCCCGACCTCCACCGCCCCCCATTCCAGTCCACACCATCTCACCGTACTTCACCCGCCGCCGCCCCCTCAAGAGACAGCCGTACACCCCCCCAGAGTCACAGGGCAGCCCACCCCAAAATACCCACCCCCTGATGTTACCCACCACACGTCAAGGCGTACCCGTCGTCAAAACGTTTGTCTACCAGTCAGTAGAGTCACCTGCGTGCCCACGCCCCAGGGCTACCTACCAGGGTCAGATTCACTGGCGTTCCACAGTCAAAATCGCCTGTTTACCACCACAGATCAGCTGCGTGCCCACCACCAACCGCCGGAGGGAAAAGTTGAAAACCCGTAAACCGAGATTTAACAATTTACAAAAATTTTTCAAAAGTTAAAAAATTTTAGGGGAAACGCCCCCGCCAATACATACTCGCCGGGGGTCTCGATAAATTTTCCTTTCCAAAGTCAATCTATTATTTGGGTTGTAAGCGCTTTAAAATCTAAAGCACGCTGATGTAATCTCGGGGGACAAAGTGTAGTTTAAAACTGAATTAATAAACTGACGTCTCTGCTGCTGTCATAGAGCAGTGGTAAATTTTTGAAAAAAAAACGTTTAAAAGCGATGTTTATTTCTTTTGCTGCATCTCCAATTTACATTTTCCGTTTAAAAACTGCGTTTTTTGATGGGTCCCACGAAAGCTATCCAAATTTAAAAGGCACAAAATTCAAATTTTTATCAAACTGCTGTCACCAGTACCTGTTGGGGCAGGAGGAAACATGCGGCTTAGAAATGATCGAAAAAGGAATACAATCGTGTCAATTTCTTAAACAACTGAAAAAACAAAGTTTTAATTGTTATCGGGAAACCCGAACCTAATTTATTTTGCTTGATTTTTTGGAAAGTAAGATCGCCGGTAAAATTGTGGAACATTGTCAATATACACTCTACCGTCTCTCAACGTTCTGCTTTTTGGATGGCTCCACTCTTTTTTTTGATGGTAGATTCTTTTTAAATGTAAGGGGCAAAACACCTAAAAAATGCTGCTTTTGTGAATGTTTTTTAAAATTTCCAAATTTTTGATTGTAAAAAAAAAAACTAACAATAAATTGGGGCTCTATCATTTTTTTAACGGGAATTTTTTTTATATGTATTGGTCAAAAAAACCTAAAAATATTGCTGCTTGTTTGAATGTTTAAATTAATCAATTGTTGATTGTCAATAAAAGGACTAACAATAAAATTTACTCCTACTCATTTTCTGGGTGTAATGTATTTTAAATGTATTGGGCAAAAGACCAATAATATTTCTGCTTGTTGTTGTTGTTTTTTAAATTTTTCAATTTGATTGTTTAAAAAATCTAGCACAAAATGCGTTATTTTTTTTTAAATCCCCGGGTGGGCAATCAAGACCAAGGACGCAACATTTTGTGACTTTGTTTTGCTACCAAAAAAAAATTAAAAAAGGGGAAATGCTTTTTCTAATCCATATTAAAATTTACGAGTTTTTTATCTTAACCCCCTTAATGTGAACAAAAAACCCGTACACGTACTAAGATAATATGTAAGCCAAAGTTTCCAGGGCTCATTCCCCTGTCTTTTTTTTTTTCAAAAATTATGTATTTAAATGGGAAAGGAGAAACGCTACATAAAAGGAGGGAGCAGCTTTTCACACGGCGTTAGGAAACGCCCCGCGCCAAGTGTCCAGAAAGAATGTTAACTCCCCCTCTCTCTCCCCTTTGAAGGGAGACCTTTTTTTGTCTGTTAATCTTGTCCGGGTCAATGGTCAAGACTCTAAGAATCACTTCCCGGGCTTAGCAGTCTTTGCCCCTAAAGTCAATGCCCGCTTGTTCCCCGTATGACTGAAAATATGGTTTAAGGGGGGGGAATGGGAAATTGACACCCAAATTGAAACAAAAGAAAGGTTTTTACAATGCCAGGGGGGCAAAAACCCATATTCCACATGTCATGATTTTTTTTCTGGGAAGCGGATTTCCCTAAGGGGCTTCCCTTCTCACTCTCCTGGCTTCGTTGAAACGCAACAATAAATTTAACGTTCGCAAAAAAATTTTCTTTTACAAAAAAAAATCACAAGTAATACAATTTTGAAAATCTTTAAAAAATTTTTTTAAAAAAAATGTTGAGAAAAATTATACGCTATATAAAATAACATTTACACAAAAAAATTAGTTTCTTAAAAAAGCAACCAATATTTAATGTCCAAAAAATTTTATCAATAATAATTTAAAATTTTCTTTTACAAAAAAAAAAACCCAAAAAAAAACCCAAAATTTACAATTATGAAAATCTTTAAAATATTTTTTATATAAAAATAATTTGTTTTACAAAAAACAAAACAAAAAAACTACAATTTTACAATTATGAAAATCTTGAAAATATTTTTGAATAATAAATATTTAAATTTTTCAAAAAAAATCACAATTAATAAAAATTTTGGAAAAATCTTTAAATTTTTTTAAAAAATATGTTGATTAAACTATAATACGGTCACTAATATTTTAATATAAAAAAATATTTACTTTTACAAAAAAAAAAAAGTAAACACTATGGGATCTTTAAATTATTTTTAAAATTTAAAAGTTGTTTTTGTTTTAAATATAAACAATACCTTTACCGCCAAAATAAGCCTCCCCATAAATCTATGTAAATTAAAACATTAACTTAAGTTAATCATGATAATCTAATATTTGTTTGATTTTTCAATTTTTAATATTTGATATTTTAAAAAAATTTTAGTTTTTTTGTTACACCTCATACACTAAGGCTTTTTTCAGACGTTTTATCTTTTCCAAAATATTTTAAATAAAAATTTGTAAACAACTAAGTATTTAAATTTAAAATATTTATGAATTGTACTTTTTTTTTGACATTAATGAAAATATTTTTCAAAAATTTAAATTGATATGAAATTTTTCAAAATCCCCCACATGATTTAATATTATATTGGTTTTGCTTTCATAAAAATGTTTTCAACACCCTCATGACAACTTTTTCTCAATATATTCACAGCTGATCCCCATTGATGGTGGGGTTGCTAAATTTATGTAAGGTATTTTGTAATCATTTCCAGTGGGGTCATCTCCTCCGTTCAACCCATTTTATAGGAGGTCTTTTTGACTCATGGTAGCGGGCTTTCACCCCTGTTAAAAAAACCCTCTGTTGGAGGGGATCGAACCCCCCCTTTGAAACCACTCGGGCTTTGCTCTTCCCCGACTTAGATGGTTTTCTGGGCAACTGTTTTCCCCTGGGGCCTTTGTTGCACATTTGCAGCGGTATATGTGTTTTAAGGGCTTCACAAATGACTACGAGGAAGGGAAAGGGGGACTTCCGTTCGAGGTTATGGCCGAGTTTACTTGATTCGCCTACAGCTATTCCCTTTAAATTTCGCAAATATTGTAGGGTATTATTTTTTTACTGATAAAAAAAATTTTAGTTACAATCTTGTTTTAAAATTTAATTTTGATATTTAAAAAAAAAATCCTTCTAAATATTCTGAAGATGTTGATTAAAATTATAAGTTAGGTTTACGTGCAAGAATGACTTCGGGGTTTTTTGGTTCAAATTTATTGTTCAAACATTTTGCTGGATGTCAACACCTTTTTAATTTTTATTTTTATTGCACAACTTTTAAAGTTACTATTTTTTGATTTTTCTTTTTATTTATTTTTCCTTCCTGTCACGTCATTTTGTAAGACCATTTAAACTATACCCTGCAAATGTGCAACAAGGGGCCCAGTGGGAAAAATTTTCCCGCCAGAAAACCATCATAACTCAGGGAAAAGCTAACCCGAGTGGGTTCAAATGGGGGGTTTACACCCTCCAAAAGCTGGTTCTTAACAGGGTGCAATGCCCCCCCAAAACCATATGTCAACAAGACCCTCCTAATAGCATTGGGTTTTTGAACGGGGTAATGCATCCCACTGGGAAGATTACGAAATACCTTACATAAATTTAGCAACTCCACATCAATGGGGATCAAACTGTGAATATATTGAGAAAATGTCATGAGGGGGATTGAAAACTGTAGATAAGCAAAACACAAAATATATATTTAAATCATGATGGTGTATTATTAGAAAAATTTCAAACAAGTTAAATTTTTGGGCAAAAATTTTTATTAATGTCAAAAAAATGTACAATTCATACAAATATGTTAATTTTTAAATACTTTTTGTTTACAAATTTTTATTTTAAATATTGGGTGATAAAAGTCATGTAAAACGCCCTATAGTGAAAAGAAGGTGTAACAACGAAGCCAAAACTTTAAAATTTCAAATTGTAAAAAATTTAATAATCAAACAAATATTAGATTATATGATTAAAGCTTAAAGTTTAATTGTTTTTCAATTCATAGATTTATAAGGGGGCTTATTTGGGGCGGTAAAGGATAAAAGTTTCATATTTTAAAATAACAACATTTAATTTAAAAAAATTTCAAGATCCTCATAAGTTATTACTTGTTTTTTTTTTGTAAAATAAATTATTTTTTAATAAAAAAATTATGTGCCGAAAAAAGTTTAATCAACATATTTTTTTTAAAATAATTCAAGATTTTCATATTGTATTAATTTTGTTTTTTTTTTTTTAAAACTAAAAATATTATTATACAAAATATTTTCAAGATTTTCATAATTGTAAAAATTGTGGTTTTTTTTTTTTGTTTTTTGTTAAAAATAAATAAATTTTTATTCAAATATTTTTAAAAATTTTTCAAATGAAAAAGTGGGTTTTTTTGGTTTTTTTTTGTAAAATAAATTATTATTATTAATCAAAAATTTTTTTGGGCATTTTATTAGGTTGATTTTAAGTAAAAATTTTTTTAGTGTAAATGTTTAATTAAACACGTAATATTTCTCAAATATAATTTAAATAATTCAAGATTTTTATAATTTATTACTTTTGGGTTTTTTTTTGAAAAGTAAATATTTTTTCGAACTTAAATTTTTTTGTTTCGTTTCAACGAAGCCAGGAGAGGGGAGGGGAAACACCTTTCGGGAACCCTCCCCAGAAAAAAACATGACATGTGGCAAAAAAAGGGTTTTGAACCCCGGGGATTTTAAAACCTCCTTTTTCTTCAATTTGGGGTACAAGTTCCCAAATTCCCCCCCCCCCTTAAACCATATTTTCAGTCAACAGGGGGAAACGAACCGGACCTTGACTTTGAGGGGGCGACAGAATGCTAACCCCCGCGGCAAATGATTTCCTTGACGCGACATTGACCACGCGAATAGTAACAGACAAATAAGGTCTCCCTTCAAAGAGAGAGGGGAAAAAGAGTTATACATTCTTTCGGACATTGGGGGCAGCGGGCATCTTCTAACGCCGTGATGAGAAGCTGCTGCCTCCCTTAAATGTACGTTTCTCCCTTTACCAAATTTAATACATATCCTATTCTGAAAAAAAAAACCCTGCAACGGGAATCGAGCCCTGGGAAACTTTTGGGTTACATAGTATCTTTGTACGTGTACTGGGGTTTTTCACATTAAGGGGGGTAAAAACCGTAAAAAATATATTATGGATTAAAATAACAATTCAACCCTTTAAATTTTTTTTTGGATACAAAATAAACACAACAATGTTTTCGTCTCCTTCAGGCTTTGATTGTCCGCCGAGGGTTTAAAAAAAATAACGACATTTTTCATTTTTTTTATTGACAACGCAATTATTAATTAAAACAACAACAACAAACAAAAATATTATTTTGGGCTTTTCCAAAACATATAAATACATCTACCAGCCAGAAAATGAAGGGGTCAAATTTTATTGTTAGTCCTTTTATTGACAATCACAATTGATTTAATTAAAACATTCACAACAAAAAAGCAATATTATTTTTCTTTTGACTAATACATATAAAAGACATCTACCAGTTAGAAAATGATAGAGCAATTTTATTGTTAGTTTTTTTTTTGACAATCAAAAATTTGGTTTAATTTTTAAAAAATTCAAACAAGGAGAATATTATTTAGGTGTTTTGACCAAAAACAATAAAAGACATTACCATCTAGAAAATGAGTAGGGGCCACCTCCAAAAAAGTTCAAGACACGTTGAGGACGGTAGAAATGTATTTGACAAGTTCCACATTTTAAACCTGGGGTCTTACTTTCCAAAAAACTCAAGCACAATAACATTTGGTTGGGGTCTTCCCATAGCACAAAGTATAACTTTTTTTTCCAATTCGTTTTAAACCTTAAAACATTGTATTTTCCCCTTTCTCGATCAAAGCTAACCCCCGCATAATACCCCTCGTCCCAACAGGGTTTCCCGGTGAGCACTTTTTTTGGGCATTTAATTTTTGCCCTATAAGATTGGATACTTTTTTCGTAGGGTCCATCACAAACGCAGCATTTAAACGCCCCTAATGTCAAATTGGGGATGCACAAAAGAAAAAAACACCGCTCTTAAGTTTTTTTTTTAAAATTCACCACTAGCTCCTAGACAGCAGCAATACGTCTAGTTTATTTAAATTTAGTTTTAAACACCACTTGTCCTCCGAAAATTTTCATACAGCGTGCTTTAGATTTAAAACGCTTACAATCCCAAATTAAAAGATTTTACTTTGAAGGAAAAGTTATCGAAAAATGCCCAGGGCTGAGTATGTAGTCGGGGGGCGTTTCACCTATAATTTTAACATTTGAATAAATTTTTTTAAATTTTTTAAATCCTCGAGATTTTTCAGGGTTTTTCAACTTTCCTCCGGCGGTGGTGGTGGGGCCCCAGCTGACTCTGCTGGCTGGGAAAAAGGGGACCTTTATTTGGGGTACGCCTGAATCTGACGCCTGTAGGTAGACGCCTCGGACGGTGGGCACGAGGTGATCTCGATGGTAGACAGACGACTCGACAGGGTACGCCTGTGACGTGTGGTTAGACACTCAGGTGGTGGGTATCGGGGCTGGGGGTCGCCTTGATCTGGGGGGGGGTACGGCTGCTCTCTGAGGGCGGCGGCGGCGGCGTGAAGTACGGGGACGATGGTGTGGAGCTCGGAATGGTGGCGGGGGGAGGGGGGGTAAAACGCTACCCCTCCCCCCTTTCGGGAAATTTTAAACGGCGCACGTTACACACACATATACGTTTCCCCGTTTTCCGAAGGTAGTATTTTCCGTCGTCGTATCGTGTGACAGGTAGGGCAAAAACTCTATTACCTCCTCCTCACTTTGTAAATTAACCCGTTACACCCCGCGACCTGTGAAAATTCTCTCCCGTCATATAGGCAGCCCTCCTCTTATGGCCCCCAAAAATTTAAAATTTAAAATGCCGGGTCGAAACATGGTGACGTACCTAGAGCTAACGTCTGTAGGTCCCCTAGCTCCGCGCCCGTTGTTTTTTTTAACTGCCGTGCTCTTAAGCGCGTTCAAAGTTCACAATGGTAGGGGAACCGGGGTTTTCCCGGCGCAGGTAAAAAATTTTTTCTTTATTTAAATCACACACCTTTATCGTAAGAGACCAAACCGGGGGTATAAATACAAAAAACTCGCCTTAGTAGGTATTTGGCGTCTCCCGAACTTGATTGACGGGTTTTAGTTTATCAAACCCAGGGACTTTTTATCTACGGCTAGATCACACAATTTGCGGTCTGCCCGCGTCGACATATTTCCAGCTGCTGAAATTGTCCAATTGGACCGCTTTACAAACGTTTTTTAAAAAAGACAACCAAGTGGGGACCCCCCTTTATAGCCACCCCCCCCCCTCATTTGAGTCACACGATATATTTTTTGTCTCGACTTGCTTTCTGCCCCAACCTGTTGCCCTGTCGATGACCTCGATATCTAAACTTGTCTCAACCCTATTTTTGTGCCCCATATGGGCCCAGGGTTCGAATAAACGCAATGATTACGTCATTGGGGAAAAACCCCCAAAGGGTTTTTAGGTCAAATCTATTTTTTCTCTAGCCGTAAGCTGACGCCCGGGGAAAACCCCCCCTTGCCCGGGGGAATGACCCCAAAATTTTATTCTGTTGTCTGCCCGACATACTGGCGCCAGGGAAAAACCCTGTTGCCCCGGGCAAGACCTCGATATCTTTCTTGTCTTGCGGCCGACATTTGGCACCGGGAAAAAACCGATGCCCAGGCAATGACCTCAATATCTATTTTGTCTTGTCGGGCCGACATACTGGCCCAGGGTTGGGACATAAAACGCGTATTACGTCAAGGAAAAAAACTCAGGTTTTCCGGGCCGAGCTGCGGTGGAGGAACATTTCCAGGCATTTTGACAACGCTACCAAAAAACCAATTTTTGTAGACTTTTTTGACTGGGGATACGGCCCCAAAGTGGATTCCGAGGGCCCCCTTTTTTTCATGTGTCAGTAAGTTTGGGAAAAACCGCAAATTTACGGCATAGGAAAAAACCCCGGTTTCTGGTCCGAGACTGCGGGTGGAGGACATTTCCCGCATTTCGACAGACGTACCAAAAAAACCAATTTTTTTAGCTTGTGACGGGGGGGAGTGGCCCCAAAATGTGGATCCGAGGGCCCCTGTTGGCATAATTAAGATGCTAGAGTTTTGACATAACACGCAAAAATTACGTCATAGGGAAAAATTTAAAACTTCAAGGTCCCATCTATTTTTTTGCCCAACTTTTGCCCGCCCAAACCCGGGCCAGGGTTGTGAGATTACTCATTGGGAAAAACCAAAGGGTTTCGGGTCCCCTGTCCCCCGGCAGTCTGGATCAGGTGGCGAAGGGGAGGGGGGTCTTGGAAAAAAATTTCCACACTCTACCACAAAGCACCTGCGCAAGGTTCATGCTGCTTGTTCCGGGGCAGAGCCTTTTGACGAAGAGCCGATGTTCATTTGGCTTGTCAGCCAACGCAAGCTTCGTGCCGGCCCCCCGTCAAACTGACCCGGGAAAACCCCCGTTGCCCGGGGGAATGACCTCAAAATTTTATTAAAAAAACTTCAAAACCAACATTCCAGGTTGGGAGTCGAGGGGGAGGGGGGGGGGCGGATTGGGAAAACAGGGCAAAATTTTGGGGGGAAGGGGGATATTTTTAGACCAATCAAGGAAAGTAGGGGAAACGGAAGGAGGGGGGGGGAAGGAGGGGGGGTCAGCCAATCACAGAGCAGGGGGCGTTGTCACTGACCTGGTCGGCCCAAAAAAAACAGTGGGCCGGGGGTCCAGAACATATTATACTAATTACGGAGAGTCTTTGGGAGGAAAATTATATTTTTAGGACTTTATCGAATTTGTGTGGAAAGAGAGAGTGGAAAAACCCTTTAAAAAAAATCACCCTCGTACCCGACCGGGATTTGAACCCAGTCTCTGTCAACAGAGTGAGCCTTTCACAAAGTGGACAAAGCAGGGAAGTAATGTAATGTATAATTGCCTAATAGTATTTACCATCCTTTTTCTCTAATCATTAAAAATAAGTTTGTTAATCCCAGAGGGTATAATCCGAGGGGGAAAAGAAAAACTGAAAAAACGTGGGAGTTTGTGGCTACACTACATTTTAATATTTTAATAAATTTTGGCACAAAATTTTTTAATTTTCAAGGAAACGAATATATTTTCGGGTTTTGAAAACGCGATGAATTTCCCCTTTATTTCTAAAACATTAAAAAAATATTCTCACGTGATTAATTGGGGAAAAAGTATTTCACTATTCCCCCCCAATTTTTTGCTCCCTACTGCCTGTTCAGGAAAAAAACCCAAGGGAATTAATTTTTTTTTCTTTTTCCCGATTTTAAACTAGGAATTCCGGGAAACTAAAAACACATAAAAAATAGACAAATTCTGGGGGTTTTAAAAATATTTTGTGTTGTTATTTTTAATCAAATTTAAGATTAGAAAAGCTAAAAATTTCAAAAATTTTTTTTAATGAAATTTTTTTGTGTAAATCTGTTTTTCAATGAACGAGAAGTGACTTAAAGTTGTTCTACCGAGAAATTTTTTTAAATACAGAAAAAAGATTTGAATTGAACCAAATTATAATGGTGGGCTTTGTCAGTTTAAATAAAAAATTTTTTCCCTTTGCACAAATTTTTTTTCTATAAGGGGAAAATTTTCTACGTATAGTGTCTTTCCCCGGAATTTTTAAAAATTTTTAGATAATGCCACCCTTTTCCTTACAGATATTCAGGGAAATGTTGATATCTCAAGTAAAAATTTAAACCTTTTGGGTTTTACAGGGGCTATATTTTTTTTACTTTCACCAAAATAAGTTTTGCTATGAAAAACTGCCAAAACAGGAGTGTTCTCAAATCCAAATTCCCCTCCCCCCTTAGGATGATGATTGTTTTTAAAAAAAATGTAATATCTTAAAAAAAACTATTTGGCTCAAATTGGATATTTGTTAGGTTCTTTACTTAGAGATAATTATATATTTGTTTTGCTTTTACTTTTAATTTCTCGCTATCTTACAGGTAGAGGAAGTATTGTGATCGTCAAAAAAATCGAACTCGAGATTTTGATGAATCTCGACGTTTCATGACCCCCCGAATTCGAAAAAGTTGTTTTTGAATTTCCCTCTGTCTGTCTGTATCTCCAACTAGAGCCTAAACTATTTTACCGATCAGGCTAAGACTTGGTATCTAGGGTTTTCATAGGGTTACCCCGAGGATTTTTGGAATTGGACATCTAACCCTAAAATTAAGGGTAATTTACTGAAGGGTAAAAAGAGAAAAAGTAGATTTTCTCAAAATCGGCTCTAATGATTTTGATTCAATTTCATTTCTAAACATTTATAAATATTCCAAACAAAATGGTTACTTTTAATATTTCGTAAAAATGACTTTAAGGCTTCAGTCTGATGAGTAAATTCTCATTTTGTATCATATCTCCGAAACTATTTGAGAAATGAAATTACTTATCATTACAATATGTAGATCTATATATAATACAAATATTTTAATCGAGCATTTTTTTTACAAAACCAATAACTTTCAAGCTATACGCAAATGTGTATATATATTGTAAAAGATTCTATCTTTATTTTTACTATTAACAACAACAAAAAATAATTTAATATTCCAAATTAATTTAGCACGGGACTCTCTCTCGGGACCTCTGGTCCATGTTGGGCAAAAAAAGTACCCTTATTGATTCAGCTGACTTATAAGACTAAAACTTACTTACTATACAATTAGAACTTCCTAAATCTAAAAAATTACAGTCTATTTACACAATGAGATCAGTCAAGGTTAATATGAATAATAACTATTAAATAAAGTTATTGCCTTTGTCGAAGTAATTATACCGGTCAATTAATAAAGTTACTTTCTTGAGTTAATTTATTTACGAATAGATTATCATATAGTCTGTTGGTGGCTTCAGTTTGTAGACATTACCATATCAGAATCACGTGTTTTAGCCGTGGTCTGCTGCGATATTATTTACTACCAATCCTTTGGTTAGTAACGTTATTGTTGTGATAGTATCGCTACTAAATCTTCTTTTACAAGAAATATTTTCTTGTAATTTTGCTTTCACTAGCAACCCACTAGCGGTCTTACGTTTCTTCTTCTTCTTTTCATAATTTTTTCAACAATACCCACAAAAAAAATACCAAAGCTCCCAAAACAAAACAAAAACTCGCTTCTTCTTTTCTCCAAGCATAGTTCGGCCATTATGGGGGTTTCCTTCGACAGAAGGCATTTAACTAGCCTTAATTATAAGTAGTATAAAACAAAAATAAATATTTCACCTAAGAAAAAAAATTATAGCTAAATAAAAATATAAATTAACAGGATTAAAATTCTTACAAAAATATATATATAATATATATATAATTTATATAATATATATATCTTTTTAACATTTCGAACACTAATGGTAAGGTATTGCGACCGTAAAAAAAACCTAACCTGAAATGTTGATGGATGTCGACGTCTATGACTCCCCTTACACTAAAAACTGGTATTTGCAATGCCAATGTGTCTGTTTAAACTTAAAACTAAAACAAAAATTAAAAAAGGGCGAAAAGAGAAAAAATAGATTTTCTCAAAATCGGCTCTAACGATTTTGATTAAAATTCGTATCTAGACGTTGATTAAGATTATAAATTTCCCAGGGTTATTGATTTTTTCCCGCAACTATTGTTTTTTTTGGGTAAAAATCCACACACACACACACACACACACATAAAATATAAATATTATACCAATTTTTATTACTTTTTCCCAGTATTTAATCTCTTTTTAAATTCAATATCAATAAATAAAATGTTTTTTTTCTGACATTTTTTTTTAATCAAAAAATTCATATGTTATATCCTTACAGGTAACCATATTTATATAAAAATATCCACATTACTAAATAGTTGAAGAGGGGAGTTCGGGGAAAACGGGAAAATAAATAGGACTGAGTACGGCCTTTTTAAACTTTTGTGAAAAATCTTCCCTTTTTTTTTTTTCTTACTTTGTTGTGCCCCCACCTTCATTCTTTGGGGAATATAAGGGTGGTGTTACAGAAGCTCTAAAAAAAGTCTTTTTTTTTTTCCTTAAACCTCTTAGAAAAAATGTTTGAAACAACAATGATCTATCCCCTTTCATTTTAGACTCAATAGCCCAATATTTAAATTTTTTTTTTGGCAAAATTTAAAAATAAGAAATTTAATACCCAATGCGAAAAACCGAAGATGTAAAAACACCTAATAGAATTAAAAAATTTTTAAAACCGAAAGTCGAAATTTTATTACGAAGTTTTGCCCCTTTGGGGACCCAATTTTAAATTTTTTTTTAAAATCGGTCCAAACAGCAATTGAGGACATTAATTTTTTAAAAAATAAAATTATAAAATTTAAAATCTTGACTTGAAAAATTTTTCCCCCTAAGGAAGGGCAATTTATGCTTGAGTTTGCAAGTGTATATTTTTTTGATTAACATTTTTTTTACAAAGTTTTGGTAAATATTTCCTTTTTTTAAACAATAGAGCGAAAAAGTCCGTGCGGTGCTCCGTACCATTTATTTAATTTCCAGTATTTGATTGATTTTTGTAAAATTTGATTTTTTAAATAGATCTAAAAATTTTTGTTTTTTAAAATTTTAAAACAGTATCAACAATGTATTTTATTTTTTCAAAATAAATTAATTTCTGGTGATGAGTAAAAGGTAGTAACCCTCGTTTGGGGCCCCCTCACCCCCCAGTAGCCTCATCCCTTTTTGAACCAAATATCACACATTGTTTTAAAACACCCCAAATTTGTTTTACACGTTTCACACCTTTAAAAAAAAAACCGTAAAAAAAAAGATTATAAAATTATCTTTCAGTAGATAGTTTTTTATATTTTTTTTATTTCCCGTATCCCTCGGAAGAGGAAGTATTGTGATCGTAAAAAAAAAAATTTAATTCGATATATTTATTATGTTTACGTTTCAAGCCCCTAAAAACCCCCCAAAAAGGTGTTTTCGGGCTGCTATCTGTCAGTTCTCGATCTAGAAAGAAATATTTAAAATGATAGGGCTTTTGGTGTCTAGGGTTGTTACAAGGTTCCCCTAGGATTATTTATAATTTTATGTAACCCTAAATTTAAGGTAAATAAGAAGCAAAGATAAAAAAGAATTTTGTGTAAACATATTTTAACGATTTTGATTGATTTTCTATTAAGTACTGTTTGTTATTACAAAAAAAATGGCCGTTTTTTTAAACCGGGAAAAATGGCTTACAAAGCAGATATCTCCAATTTGAGCAAAAATTTCCACGCCTCTTTGAAATACGAAATAGTTTATCATTATTACAAGGTTTAGAACTCTTAACTTTTAAAAAACCTTTTATTTGGAAATATGTGTACAAACGAAGGTATGGGAAAAAGGAGATTGATTGAAATGTTCTTTGGGGACCAAGGGTTTTTTTTTTATCACTTGTTTCTGTAAAAGGGTTTATTATTTCATGCACATTTTTGGTGGAATGCTGTGCTCGTTTTTCCCTAATGTTTATGCAACAATGATAATTTCATTTCGCTATCAACGACTCTAAGTAGGTGTCACGATACCCGTTTTTTTCAATTTCATCCTCCATTTTTAGATTTCGATATACATTCTTGAATATTTTCTTATTTTACATTTTTTTCAAGCTTTCCAACCTCATATAAAAATATCTATTAGATTTATGTAAAGAAAAATAAAAAAATGTATTAGCTATAAAAATCCATTCATTTTTAATTTTGACAAAGAAAAAACAATTTTATCAAGTTTTTAAAGCTGTATACATAATTAATAAAAATTATAATTACAATATTAATAATTTATTTGTACCCGCAAATAAACATTTCAAAATGAATATTTTAAAAAGGTTTAAAAAAAGTTTAACCCTCAATTGTCAAAAAACCATTTTTAAATTCCCAAAAATTTCCCGAATCAAAATAGATGAAAATAAATATAAGAATAACGATTTACTATCATTCTGAATTTTCCCTTTTCTTTTTTGGCAGTAATTTCATTGCGCTAAAATTTGGAGTATCGAGGGGCAAAGGATTGAGTTTGACATCCATAGTTTTAATCAATGTCTTAATTTTTTTTAGGTTTTAAAGGAGTGAGAAAGCCTGTTTGGTGCCCATACCATTTATAAACGTACGATAAATTAAACAAAACAATATTGAATTTTTCAAGGCTCGCGGGTTTGATTTTTATTATTTTCTCTTTATTTAAAAAGTTTTTGTCATATCCCCTTATGGTTGGTTTAACCGCAGGCCTAAATTGGAAGGCGTTTCGTATAAATTGTGTGTTCTTTATTGTGAATGACAAAAAGTGTTTCCCCGGTTGTTGTGTTAGCCCGAAGTAAATAGAAAAATAAGAGCTGACCACATACACATTGTCGGCATTACTTATGTAGCAACCAGGCCAGAAGTTAGGATAAAGAGTAATGTAGCCAACCATCAGGGCTGACTAATCAACATCTCAGTCTAGGGGTCACTCTGTCCAATCCGGGACTACTCAGGCTAGGACGTTGGTTCATCAGTATTTGTGTTAGAGGACTACCAATTGAGCTCAGGGTACCGGGGTTCGGAAACCATGTAGTGACCACAAGCTTCCGAATATTCTTCATGTTCTTTCATACTTATATCAATATAAACATCACATTTGTACTAGAAATAGAAACACTAAAAAACCATAAAAACGAGTTTCATCAATTACGAACCCGTACAATCATATACACAATAACCTCCCTATATCTTCGGCCATAACACACCCTGGCAAGAGTTCAAGCCCACGATATAGTTGTCGAGATTACAATAGTTGCGATAGATTATTAAACTTAACGTGTTTATTACATAAATATTTGATTTATTTTGGCAAAAAAATATTATATTAGTGTAGTTCAGTGGCTTTCAATCTTTTATTTCTGTAGTATGTCCCTTCATCCGTAAACCCTAAGAACTTAATTTTTAAAATTAATAAATTTATTTAAAATCTTCATCAATAGTAGTGTTTATTTAGTCAATTATTTAACTTAAGAAGGAAGTTTGTTATTTTGATTAAAATATTATTCAAGCTTAATCAGCTATATGCTTTACATATCAGGCTACAAAAATCAATAGATACTGTACAAACTTTGATTATCATTTAGATCAGTGGCTCTTAACCTTTTATTATTCGCGGCCCTCTAATTATCCTTAAATATTTTCGCGGCCCCTTAGTTTTAACTGCTGCTGTTGAACACTTGTATATTCTTGTTTCAATAGTATTACTTAGTGCTATTCGTATTCAGAAGTCGATTCGGAGTCGAGCTCGCTGCTTCGTTACAATATTTATCATGGTGGAAAAAACCTTTTCACATAAATAAGTAGCAACAAAAGGCAAACAGATGGGGATATTCACCCCGGATATGTATTCAATATTGGACCAAATTTTTCTTCTTGAAAATGGAGATTAGACATAAATCCTTTGTTAATTCCAGCAGTATGTCCTCGTCTGTAGGTGATAAATTTTGTATTTTCCTGTATCAAGTTTCATTATTCAGAAAATGTTTTTCGAATTTTTATATTAATTTCTGGAGATAACATTTAATTAAAGAATGTATATGCTGTTTACCAAAGGTAAAATTGCTGTTTGAAATTATTTGCGAATAGTTCGGAAAATTTTCAAAAATATGTATTTCTATTATTTGAATCCATCTATGAATTTTCATTTTCATTGTTTTTATTTTACATTTCAACGTAAAACTGCTGGACTGGTTTCCTTGTAAAGCTAGATTTATCTGATTTATAATAGAAAAAATATCCGCCAAACATGAAAGTTTTGCAATCCAATTCCTATTATCGAAATAAATTTCCAAACTGGATTTTTTATCATTTAAAAAATTTTCAACTTCCATTTTTAATTCTAATTAATGGTCAAGAATTTTCCCTCGTGACAGCCATTAATTTCTGTGTAAAGTAGTTGCGAAGAGCATAAGATTGTCTAGAGTAATTAAGAGCATTTGCTTTTATAAAATTATATAATTTTACATTAACCATCTTACATCATTAAATTTTGGACTAATTTCTTTTGAAGCTAAAATTTTAATTCAAGATTTTTGGCTTCAGTAATAAGCAAATACATTTTTAAATTATTTTTTGAGGCCCCCAAAAAATCTTTCGTGGCCCCCCGGTTAAGAATTACTGTCTTAGATAACATTTATTCACGGCCTGGACAGGGTTGGTTTCAGAGAACACAGTTTTTATATTAGTTTAAAATTAGATTATCTTGGAGCAAATATAAAGATCACCATCCGTCATGAAATATCCATATTCCCTTCTACTCGAGTAAACCTAGGACATCTTGTCATCCAGAAAGGAACTTGAAAACCAACATTCTCAAAATTATTTACTAAACAATAAAATCTCACGGTAAGAACATGAAATTAAAATAAGGTATCATAAACAAATAAGAGGTTGGTTGCACAGATATAATGATTCTTCAATCATTGGTTTTCCCATTAGCTTGATCCTAGACCAATAAAAGTGTGGGTTGCAACAAAGTTAACTATGGATCAAAATATCCTATCACCTGACCATATATTTAAACAAATAATCAAGTAAAACAAACATGGCAACACTGCACTCTATTTGGAAAATATTATTATTAAATTACCTAAATCTATACATAACGTTGGATATAATGTATAAACTTTATATCTCAGGTAGCCTAGGCTGCCTTATGTTTATAATATCCATTTCAATAAACTGCAATTTCAGACAGGTTTCTTTAGAAAGATGTTTTAAACAATTGTGTAGTAATAATAATAAATAGACACCTCTGTGATATAGTGGTCAGAGCTCCAGATATCCTCGGTTCTAGTCCCCCGTCTAATATTATTGTTCGTAGTTCACAATTCATGCGTTTTGATTACACTTAGTAAATTGAAGTGATTTGTTGTCAGGTTATAAATTATAATCACTTATGTAAATTTAATGAAGTATTGATTTAGCGTCATTGTTGTATCAAACAGGGTGAATTCGCAATCCGATCATACGCGCTATTTCACTTCTTAGGGAATTGGGATTATTAAAAGGGCTGTTTACGAAGACTTTGCTTCTAGAACATTCGAATAATGTAATGCAATCTTCTCTAGTCTTTCCCATCCTTGCACTTCGTGAAGACTTTTTCTGGGTGGCCGATAGAGATACAGAAGAATCTTGCACCACGTAGCTATTTACGGTGAAGTACAACGTAAATTAAATAAAATTGTAATATTATCACGTTGGATTAGATCTTATTATGTCTTGACCTAATTAATTGATCGAAAGGAATGTGTAAAATGTAATTGTTACACTTCCAAATTTTCATCCAATCAGAGGATCTGAAACTGAGTCAACTCAGCCCTGTGGGAACAAGGAGCTTTTGAAAAAAAGAAAAAAAGTAGCAGTTCCAATCTAGAAAACTGAGACTAACGGGTGGGAGTTCATTATGCTGCTCACATGACATCTTGTTTCTGCAGAGGGTGGCATTATCTTCGCCGGCAGACGGCGGTCGCTTGGTCGATATAACTCGATTGAGGGCTCACACCATGGAGTTTTTCTTATTAATAAATATACAAAGTAAAATAAAATCAATCTGAACCCTCAACACAAATTTTATGTTTCTATGATTAAATAAAAATGGCTTTGGATCCCAAACATTCTCTATAACTTCATTGTATGGGCACCATAAAAGTAACTCACTACAAAATAAATATGATATAACATACACAATTTACTTTTATTAATCCCTTAAATGTTAATAAGGATGCAAATCTAAATCAGTTGTTAAAACTTGTAGGTTATATATTCCACTAACATTATTATCGGAGACAAACAGACGACAGGAGATAATTGGCTGGTTAGATCGACCAGAGACTTGATTGACAATCACATCCTAATATTGTTAATGTTGAATCTGAGCCCAATTATTGTTCACTCGGTGGTCTTGGGGTAAAGTGATTGCCTCAGGACCCTAAATTCATGAGTTCAAACCCAGCCGCGGTCAACGGATTCTTCTTGAGCGATAAACATCCGTGGCACAATTTCCTTCGGAGGGGAATTAAAGTCGTCGGTCCTGTGTCGATTGTGGCGTGTAAAAGAACCCTGTAAGGTATGTGAAAATACCTTTCAGGTAAAATTGATAGGCTCTCATAGACATTCTAGTGTGCTGATATTATCAGCTGATTCAGAAAGTGCACGTCAATTACCTCAGATGATATTAATAATAATAATAATATTTAGCACCGCGTCTTACTACCTGTTCGGGTTATACGCTTTAAGTACTAATTACGCTAATGGATTAGGAATTGGGAAGGTTGAATTAGAGGAAGTGAACCCACATTTGCGTGGAGGGAGAGTGTAAAACCATTTAAGGAAAACCACCCCAGTTCACACCGACCGAGATTCGAACCTCGATCTCCCCGTCCTCAGCATCGAGCTCAACACGACTAGCGCGTTAGCCAACTACGCCACCGAGGCGGGTCTCAAATAGATACATACATAATAAATATATTACTGTTTGAACAGCTGACCCTTAGTTTATCTGACTTTGTAAACATATAAATCAGCTCTAATCGCTCTAAATATTTGAATCGTTTATATTTTTTGGTATAATCATTTTTTTCATGTATTTAAAAATTTATATGACGTCTCGTCGGGGTTCAGCCGCATTTTCAAATCAAAAAGGGAAAATTATAAATACATAAAATACAATTGGATAGTTTGGCTTACTCATTAATATTAACAAATTGATTAACTCATCATAAAAATTGTCTAGTAAATAGAGTATATTTTAATTAATAATAGCTATTATATAATTGATACATTTATATATTTATAGGCCTACTATTCTATAAGCTACATTGTCGTATATTAATTATTGTATTATAAATAATAAATGGTGTTTATTAGATAAGTGATAATACATTTAATATGAATTATACTATATACAATATTTTATATAAATTACAAAGTATAAAGTAGTACTATGCGAGCTTTTACATTATATAACACTATATTTAAAAAATAGTTTTCCTTTATTTAAAAAATGTGTTATTAAGATGAAACTTGAATAATACATATTTTTACTATATAAGTCATGTATTTTATATAACATATTAGTAATATAGTGGACTTTATACAAAAATCTGAAAAAGCTTCATAAGACCTACTATTATTAGAGACTTGAACCTTTCGGTAATAAAGTGGGCCAAAGTGTAGAAATAAATGTTGAAAAGCGATGATAAACATTCTGAAAAGAGGTCGAAAAAAATTGTTTTGGTGTATGCAGTATGCATATATTATAACAATAAAAGTAGGTATATAATTAAATATTCGCCATTAACTGTAAATAATTATTACTTAAAAAGAGAAAAATACCATTCTACCCGCGAAATTAAATTCTAATTAATAATTTGAACATTTAAAAAAAAATGACTTCACAAACGATCGAATATTTTTCATCAAACACGATTATTTTTAATTTTTTAATTTAAAATGTTGAAATTTCCCAAATTAAATGTGAAATATGTTGTAATTCATGATAAACTAATAAACATCCGTTTTGTTTGAAATTAACGGTATGAAAAAGCGATTAAAAACAGTTCCCAAGTTTGAAAAAGTTGTTTGAAACCTTAAAACAACCTTTTTAGACAATTTATTTTTTAAATTTTGCACGTTTTACGATCGTAAAAAGTTCAGGTATTTCCCCGTTATCTTTAAGAATTTTTTATTTTCAAATACAAGCCAGTTTATTTGATATTTGGCAATCAACCCAAACCCAAGGGGAAAAGATTGTGTTTCCATAAAATTTTAAAATTGTGTTGTTTGCTTTTGGTTTTATAAAGGGGTTCCAACCACCGAAAAGCCCCGCGAATGACCAAACCAGCTCTTCACTGTTTTTGGTGACACCCCAGAGGACCCCCCCGTTATTTTTTTCCTGACGTCAAGTCCCTTTACGACGAAAAACACATCCGCAAAAAAATTCCCCTCGACGAAAATTTAAAACGAGATGAAAGAGGCCCAAAAATTTTTTAATTTTTTCGAGTCCCGAGAACCCGAAAATTCTGTTTGGTTTTTTTTTTTGATAAAGGGAAGGGGGAATAAAAAGAGGATCGGGGCAGTTTCGAAAAGGTGATGCCACCCAGGCCAGTTTGGGGATATCAACCCGTTTTCCCCCACCCAGTCCCCAAACATGAAAAAAACTGATTTTAAAAAGGGGGAAACTATAAAATGATTATTATTATTATTATTTTTATTATTTTTTTAATTAAAGCACCGCTTTTTCTTACTACCCCGTTGGGGTTTTATATGCACTTACGCTAAAAGTTAATGGAAAAGGGGTGATTTGTGAGATGAAATGGAGGCCCTACAGTTTAACGGGAATTTCCTAACCACGGGGGCGCCCTGGTTTTTTCCCCCCCCCTTCACAAAAATGCCCTTGTCAGAGGTTTGGAAGGGAAAGGGTTTTGGGTTAATCAGTTTAAATCGTGCCGGGACCAAAGGATTAAAACCCCCCGGCCCGCCGAAAACAGAAGTCTGAACCCCTTTTCCCCCTTTAGCCCACCAGGTCCCCCGGAACTAAAAGACATTGGTCAAAGGTGGAGGAAGTTTATTGGCCGGGCCCCCTTTTCAAAACAGGTACGTTTTTTTTGGTGGGGAAACAATTTTTCTATTTAAAATCAAGAAACACGCTTTTTCCCTTTCTTTTTATTCAAACCTTACCTTAGTTCTTATTTTATTTAAAAAAGTGGCAGAGCAAAAACAGTTCATAAAAAAATCATTAAAAAAACTTATATACCCTGAATTTTCTTGGTTGGGGCCCCCTTGGCCATTTTTATTTTTTAAAAAAGTTGAAAATTAACCTTTTTAAAAAAAAGTACAAAAGATATTATTTTTATTTGTTTTCCTTTTGATTTAAAATTTCCCAATATAATTTTTTAACAAATTTGGTTAAAGAAACTTTTGACCTTTTATGAAAACCAAATAAAAAAATTGACTAAAATTTATATTTTTGTCCCCCACATTCTCTCTTTAAAAACGCAAATTTAAACGGCAGAAAAAAATTTCCCAAAAAAACATTTTTTTCCCATTAGTCTCCCACGGGGGTACTTTCCCACATTTGTATGCAATGGGGGCATTTGCTTATAAAATTATTATAAAAAGAGTAAAGGGGATACTTGGGTTCCTCCTTATTTTTTAATCGTACTAAAAGGTTTAAACTGGGTGACCCTGGTGGGTCTTAGGGGTAAGGTGCCCAAAAACTTTCTAAGCGGGGGGCCCGGGGGGTTCAACCTGGGGTTTTTCCGGGCACAGATTTATTGTTTTCTAAACCTTTCCCTACACCTCTGACAAAAATTTCTTGTGAATGTGTGGAATGCCAGGCCGCCCCGGGGTGGTTCGGATTAAAATTTTAAATGGAAAAGGTCCTTCAAATTTTATTTTTAAAATAATCCCCCCTTTCCCCCCATTTCACTTTTAGCGTAATTTGGGTTTTAACCCGAACGGGTAGTAAAGACGCGGGGCTAATAATAATTAAATAATAATTTAATTTAATACAGTCTTACTATTGTTCTGGAACAGTAGCCTCCCTCCATTTTTATTTAATTTAAATTACAGTCTTCCCTTAGAAATTCTGGGAAAAGTAGACCTAAATCCATATTATTATCGCTACCACAGTCTTACTAGAAATTTGTGCCAGTAGACCTTCCCTCCATATTTTTAAATCGCAAAACCACGTTTTTCTAGTAGTTTCTGGGAACAGTAGACCCCCCTCCATATTAAATTAAATGGGCAAATTACAGTTTACTAGTGGGTTCTGTGAAACAGTAAAACCTCTCTCCCTCCATGGTTTTATCTTTAAACTACAGCCCTTTATAGAAAAGTTTGGAAACGTAAAACCTCCCGGATGACATGCAGTGGCCCTAATTTTCACAAAAACCAAAAAGGGTTTTAGGACCCCTATCCCTTTAGGTCTTTATGCCTTTAGGTCCACTGCGTGTTTGAACAGTTAAAAATTTTTAAGGTAATATATGGAAAATTAATTTTAGGTCCAGTGCTTTTAGGTCCAGTGCTTTAGGTCTAGTAAAGTTAGGAGCTATAAAATTAGTTGTTATAAAGTTAGGTCTTATAAAGTTAGGTGTTATGGGGTTTAGTTCTTATAGCATTTAGGTCTTGTGTCGTTAGGTCTTGTGCCGTTAGGTCTTGTGCCGTTAGGTCTTATAAGGCTAGGTGTAATAAATTATAACTTCCATCTCATTACAAATATTCAGTCCCATCATAACCACCAAATAAATAACATTAAAATAATCCATTACCTCCTAGATTTTAGAACCAATGACCTTGCCTTGAGGGCTATAGAACATGGGGTTTTGGGTGCATATCAGGACCTGCGTAGGCTGCGTACAACGGAAGGGGGGGGGGGGGGGGGGGTAGAGCAATTTTTGATTTTCCACATAACGCTATAAGATTAAATTAACTTTAATTATATTTTAATAAGATTTTAGTTCTATTTTAAACCCATGCCGCCATCTCTAAACTGTTGTGGGGAAATTAGAGGATGAGGATATGGGGCCAGTGGTTAGAGGAAAGGGGGTGGAAAGCCTGTCGAGACCTGCACAGGTTGGGAGAAAGGGGGTCAGGATGAGGAGTTATTGATATGGGCTTGAGTTAGTTACTAGGAGAAACAGGGCGCCAGGGTTTTACCACTATGGGTTCGAGTGGTTGGGAGTACCGGAGTGTCGTGTTCGTGGGGCGTCCAGACGTTGAGGGTAAATTACTGTTATGTGGTTCGGGTGTTGGGGGCGTCGGGACATCGTGTTGGGAGGGGGTGTCAGAGCGTCAAGGGTAAACTCACTGTTGTGGACTCTGGGGTTCGGGGGGGGGGGGGGTTTGAGGTAAAACCTGTAAAAAAAAACGTTAATAGTATCAAAAAGGAATTTTGCATCAAAAATTGATGTCAGGGAGAGAAAGGTAAGTCAAAGGAAAAATGTCATAACCTTAAGAGGAAACGTTGGTAATTTACCGCTATTAGGTTAGGGTGTTGAGGATTTGCTGTAGATGAGGTATTCAGAATATGTAAAGTGCATCAGCATTCGCCTAGAGAGATAATGAAAAATCGTTGCTGGGCGTAGGGAATTTGTCATCGTGAGGTCGCGTTGATGTGCTTTAGGGGTCTGGCTGGCTCCACCTCTGCTTATAAGTTATAGGAGTGGTGATCTTTGATTTTGGTGACAGCCATCTTGAATTTCCACATCACGTTGTAAGGTATAAGGCGTCCTTTTGGATTTTCATATAAAGTTGTAAGGTTTTTGGCGGCCATCTTGAATTTCTACATCACGTTGTAAGGTATAGGGCGGTCCTTTTGGATTTTCATATAAAGTTTTATTAGGTCTTGGCTTTTCACATAACGTTTTAAGGTATTTTGGTGGCAATTTTGAATTTTATAAAGCGATTAATTAGGGTAGTTAATTAATCAATGCAATCAATAAGGGACTTAGAGGTGGGGGTGGAGGCGTTTGTGGTGGGGGAGTCACAACGCCAGAGGGAGGGGAGCGCGTCGATGTTCACCATTTTAATCAAAATTTCCCTCCAGAAGTATCTGAATCTCCCACTTAAGTATGAAGAGCTAATTCAAGAGGAAGTATACCAGCATATCCATGGAGAAAGGATAAAAAATCCTTTCCAGTAAAGTGGGTGATTCCAGCCGGGACTTGAACCAAATCTTTGTCACCGGTAAGCCAAATGATACTGACTCCTTAGCGAGTTTTCCTCATTTCCTTCCTCATCCCCCGAAAAACGTTTAAGGGGAACAGCCAGACTGGGCGAGCGAGTGCGCGAGCGACTAAAATATAAAATAGAACACATTGGTTGTAATGAGAGGTGGCCAGACTGGAGCACGCGAGCGAGTGTGACTGAGCGCGTGCGCTTGAAGATAGAACTGGTTCTATTTTTCAAACGCGTGCGCTTGACCGGTACAGTTTAGTTTACAGGCGCTAGGCAATATTATTGTGGGTTGGTTCATTGAGTGCTAGAAAAACTTATTTTTATTACTATCGATAGGTTTGGCATACACTTGCTATTAACGGCCTATATTAATTGGTAAGATCATAAACCATACCTATGTGTTTATATGTATATGTGTATATATATGAAAAAACTGATATGTTAAATACTAGGCCTTTACAAATAAGAATCACCATTAGCGTGGAGAGAGGATGAGAAAACCACAACAATAAATCACTTGTTAAAACCCACCCTCAGTTCACTGAGCAAACATTCGGAGCCTCGGACATGCGGCAGTGGACCAAAAATTATAAGCCCTAAAGTCTCAATTCCTAAACTAAATCTCTTAACTTCATAACACCTAACTTTATAAGACCTAACTTTATAACAACTAATTTTATAGCTCCTAACTTTACTAGACCTAAAGGCACTGGACCTAAAAGCACTGGACCTAAAAGCACTGGACCTAAATTATTAATTTCATATATTACTTTAAAATATCATTAACTGTCGAAACAGGCAGTGGACCTAAAGGCACAAGACCTAATTTTACAACACCTAACTTCACTGGACCTAATTTTATAAGACCTAATCCCACAAGACCTAATCTCACAAGCCAACAAGCACAAGACCTAAATTCACAAGACCTAAATTTGTATGGCATGCCGGCATAAGTCCTAAAAACAACATTCCTTTTAAAAACACCGATAGGAACACAAACAAAGGGCGTGAGTCTTGTATTGTCTCGTCTAGTTTTCTGAGGAATGGGAGGTCGTAGTTCAAATCCCGCTGGGTGTATCGCTCTCGTAAATTAAAAACATACCTTTAGAGATAAAATGTTTAATAAACACGGCCAAAACGCTTGGAATGTGGAATAATGTCAAGTTCATCTAATTTAGTTTGCCGCTGACAAGGAAGTTGGGATTATAATCTCGGCCGAACTTACCGAGGGATTTTTCCTATGATTCCTCACTCTCTCTTCAAGAAAAATTGTGGGAACATTTCCCTTAAATTCTTCCTTTCTTAGTCACTTTAAAATAGTGAAATTAAATTTGGATAGTTCGAACGAAAGTAAGATTAATATTTCTGAGAGGCAGGATTGCCTCATTGTTAATAATCTCGACTGACGTGGTCAGCTTTTATTTAGGAAGTTAATATTTGTCCATCCTTTTCGGGTATGCTAGGAGTGTTTTCAAATTTATTTGTCTACTCATTCTTTCTTCACGAATTTTACCATATTTAAAATAAAAATATATTAAAATAAGTATTGTAGGGACATAATTATTATTAACTAAAAAAAAATTTAGCTGTGCAATAATCGTGGCCAAATTTTTATGTCGTGCGTATCACGTATTTACTAGCACGCTCGGGCTCTCCACATATTCTCACAAAGGTGTAAGAAAGAGAAATGCAGAAATTAGAGGATATGTACTTTCATTTGCGTGGAGGAAAAATAATTAACAATATTAAAACTCACTCAGGCCTCAGTACACTTGGCAGCAATTTGTACCCGGTCACGCTATCATCAAAAACTCAGTCTATTCTATGAACCTTTTCGTTCACCGATTGTGGGCTAAAGTGCAGTTATTTTTTCTAATGATTTACCACTACATTTACCATTTACATGCAAATTTGCGTACATTACATATAAAACTATTCTTTCTTCGTCTCTACATGTAATAAACATAATGTATTATAGCTCGAACGGGTACTTATACATGGTATATCCATAAAAAATTACAATGGGCGTAGTTTGATTTGAAATATAAGGGAAACAATTTTCTTGCAAGGCCGTTTGTTGTGTTTGAGTCTACATAGAACGTAAAGTTTCATAATAATCTCGACGGTTTTTTAATCAGGTCTTACTGCCTGTTTAGGGTATACAATATTTATATGATAATTATTCTAATGGATCAGGATGAGAAAGGAAGTATTTTAGAGGAATCCATCCGAATTTGCTTGGCAGGAGGTAGGAAACAATTTTTAAAAAAACCACCCTCATTGGACCCAACCGGGATTTTGACCCCAATATCCCCTTCCTTAGTACCGGGTTTAACACGAGAATGACGCCTTAGACCATATGGTCATTAAGGCGAGTAATCTTGAAGATGAAAAAGGTCTTCACCAACAGACGGGAGTCGCTTAGTCTATATGGCTTGCGTGCGGGCTTACGCCATTGATTATTATTGTTATTATTTTTTTTCTCAATAGCTCTTTCTTATAAGGTGAGCCCTATAGGTCGTTGTATCCATAGTGACAATTCTAGATTTGTCAAATTCGACTTCTATCATAAAAGAAAAACTAAAGTGAGCGAGTACGCAAGCGACTGGGTGGCCAGACTGGCGAGCGTGTTTGATTAGCAGATAGCTCTCGATAGTTGTTGACGAGGAGGCTCCTAATGTTTGCTCAGTGAACTGAGGGTGGTTTTTAACCAGTGATATATTGTTGTGGTTTTCTCATTTCCCCTCTCCACGCTAATGGTGATTTCTTATTTGTAAAGGCCTAGTATTTTAACATTTTCAGCTTTACATACATATAAATATATTATATACAGGTATGGTTTATGATCTTACCAATTAATATAGGCCGTTAATAGCAAGTGTGTGCCAAACCTATCGATAGTAATTAAAAATGTCGAAATGAGAAGTTTTTCTAGCACTCAATGAACCAACAGACAATAATATTGCCTAGCCCCTGTAAACTAGACTGTACCGGGTCAAGCGCGCGCGCTCAGTCGCTCACTCGCTCGGGGTGCTCCAGTCTGGCCACCTTTCATTACAACCAATGTGTTCTATTTTATATTTTAGTCGCTCGCTGAAAGAGGAAAACTCGCTAAGGAGTCAGTATCATTTGGCTTACCGGTGACGAAGATTTGGGTTCAAGTCCCGGCTGGAATCACCCACTTTACTGGAAAGGATTTTTTTATTCTTTCTCCATGGATATGCTGGTATACTTGCTCTTGAATTAGCTCTTCATACTTAAGTAGGGGGATTCAGATACTTCTAGGGGGAAATTTTGATTAAAAAGGTGAAAATTGACGCGCTCCCTCCCCCTTGTGTTTGCGACTCCCCCCACCAACGCCACCACCCCCACCTCTTAGTCCCTTATTAATTGCATTGTTTAACTACCCTAATTAATCGCTTTATAAAATTAAAAATTGCCACCAAATACCTTAAAACGTTATGTGAAAATCCAAGACCTAGTAAAACTTTATACGAAAATCCAAAAGGACCGCCCTAAAACCCTTTCAACGTGATGTGGAAATTCAAGATGGCCGCCACCAAAATCAAAGATCACCACTCCCATACCTTATAAGCAGAGGTGGAGCCAGCCAGACCCATAAAGCACATCAACGCGACCTCACGATGACAAATTCCCTACGCCCAGCAACGATTTTTCATTATCTCTCTAGGCGAATGCTGATGCACTTTACATATTCTGAATACCTCATCTACAGCAAATTCCTCAACACCCTAACCTAATAGCGGTAAATTACCAACGTTTCCTCTTAAGGTTATGACATTTTTTTCCCTTTGACTTACCTTTCTCTCCCTGACACCAATTTTTGATGCAAAATTCCCTTTTTGATACTATTAACGTTATTTTTACAGGTTTTACCTCAACCTCCCCCCCCCCAGAACTCTAGAGTCCACAACAGTGAGTTACCCTTGACGATTGACGATCTGACACCCCCTCCAACACGACGTCCCGACGCCCCCAACACCCGGACCACATAACAGTAATTTACCATCAACGTCTGGACGACCCACGGACACGACCACTCCGGCACTCCCAACCACTCGAACCCATAGTGGTAAATCCCTGGCGCCTGTTGCTCCTATAAATCAAGCCCATATCAATAATCCTCATCCTGACCCCCCTCTCCCAACCTGTGCAGATCTCGACAGGCTTTCCACCCCCTTTCTTCTAACACCTAGCCCCATATCCTCATCCTCTAATCCTCACAACAGTTTAGAGATGGCGGCATGGGTTTAAAATAGAACTAAAATTGATTAAAATATCATTAAAATTATATTTAACCTTATAGCGTTATGTGGGAAATCAAAATGGCTCTACCCCCGCCCCTTGTACGCAGCCTACGCAGGTCCTGATACGCACCAAAACCCCAGGTTCTATAACCCTCAAGGCAAGGTCATTGGTTCTAAAATCTAGGAGGTGATGGATTATTTTAATGTTATTTATTTGGTGGTTATGATGGGGCTGAATATTTGTAATGAGATGGAAGTTATAATTTATTACACCTAGCCTTATAAGACCTAACGGCACAATACCTAAATGCTATAAGATCTAAACCCCATAACACCTAGCTTTATAACAAATAATTTTATAGCCCTAACTTTATAGACCTAAAGGCCTGGACCTAAAAGCACTGGACCAAAAATTAATTTCATATTTACTTTAAAAATCTTAAAATGTTCAAGCAGGCAGTGGCCCAAAAGGAAAAGACCTAATTTTAAAGCCCCTAATTTTACAAGACTAATTCATGGACCTAATTTTTTATAAGCCCAAAAGGGCATAGCTCAAAACTTTAGGTTTGTGAAATTAGGTCATGATGTACCCGATAATTATTTTAACCTTTTTTAACCAAAACATCAAAACCTAAAGATTTTAAGGTCTAAGTGTGCGTTGTTATTTTCAACAAGGCGAAGGCGGGCACCAACTAAAGAGGAAATGGAAAGGTTCCCCTCCCTTTCCTTCTTTCTCTGGTATTTCTTTTCTTCCAAAGCGTAGAGGGAAAGATTGGCTGCGCTAGTGTGGCTAAAAAAGCTTTAGCTTTGACGCATCAAAAAAAAAAAGGAAATTATCAATTATCTTTAATTTTGTTGTGACCTTATCAAAAATGCTTTATTTGTTCGAAAGGTTGTTCTAGGATTTTAGTAGTTATCCTGTCTCAAAAACTATGAAAATTTACTTAAAATTTCCATTGAAAATGAGTAATTTCGAATTTTCATTAATTTTTTATGGGACAAGTTTATCAAAATAAGGTTGAGAGTACTAGATGTGTTGCCCCCTTTTATTTTCTTTTTGGCTTAAGTAAATTTGTAAAAAATAAAACACTACTTAACCTGGCTATTTTAAGTTGAAACGCATTCAACCCCCTGTAGGGGGGCCCTCTAAAGGGATCACCCTAATTAAGTAAGCATTTTTGGGTGTGAGAGGGGGGGGGGGAGATTCAATGCTTTTGGGTCTTAAGGGGAAGGTGAGTTGTAACCAGATATTAAACTTTTTAAATGTTGAAAAAATAAATTTTGTTCGTGTTTTACTGTTAATAAACATACTTATAGATACTATAAAAAGTCTGAGTATTTTAAATCTGGTTCCCTCTTTTGTGTCACAAAGTTTCTCTATGAAAAAATGACAATCATTTTTGGGTTTGTGAAAAGTTCGAAAACAAGGGAGGGGGGGTCAAAAAAATATCTACATGGGGGGAAGGGAGGGTTAAAAAAAAGGTTAAAAAAAAAGCTTTAGGACAAGTTTTTAAATTTTAAAAGAAAAAATTTTTTTTCCCCAAAATGCCGCCATGCTCAACAGTATTCAACACTGTTAGATTAGCATTGCAGAAAACAATTTTTTTTGTTTCTATAAAAGAAATTTTTGTTTTTTTTGGCCAAAAATTTGTTTGTGCTTAAAAACTAAAAAATCTGCCTTAAACTTACTCCCATGCACTCCCCCCTTATTTTGACCCATACAAAGCCTTTCAGAGTAATTTTGCAAATGAGCCACCAAAAAAAGGGAATGAGGGGGGAGGGATTGGATGGAGGTGGGGGGGTGAAATTTGGGAGGGGGATGGTTATAAATGCCCAAACTCCGGAAAACACAACATGCAGAAAATTTACTGTTTTGGTCGGAAAAAAAGAGACGACGATGTTTAAAAAATGTTAGTAAAAAACTTGTAGTTGTATAAAAATGTGGGGGGCCCAACACTAAGGGAAAACCCGGGTTCCTGGTACCCATGGCAAGGGGGTTGGGGCCCCAGATCAGGCCTTCTTGTGCGGATCCAGGGGGGTGGCGGAAAGGAGGACTTTTCCTCCTTCATCAAATAAAGTGCAGAATTTGGGCCCCCATCCATGAAATAAATAACGACAGGCCCCAAATGAAAATATTAGTGCTACGTTAGCGCTTTGTAGTCGGGGCCAATTTTAGGGCCCTTTTTTTTCATTTTTGTTGACGGTGCGCTGTAAGTTTATTTTTCATTTTCAGAATTATGCGTGCGTGACTCGTGACATTTTTTAAATGTGCGTGTTTGAAAAAATATTTGCCCGTTACAATAGGTTTTTTTTCTGTCAAAATGGTGTTTAAACGTCAGTGTAATTCTCTACAATTCTATCGAAAAAAAAGAGTATAAAAATCATTAACCTGCTTGAATTGTCCTGAAACTAAAGTTTTTGTCGGTTTTTTGTTTCAATTTTTGGGGCCTTGTAGCCTAGCTCTATTATTAAATTTTTTTTCCGTGGTATTAAACTTTCTTAAAAAACGTTGCGTTTTTCAAAAAAACAAAAACAAGTATTAAAGCAGGATTACTGTATATTCAAACAAAAAAGTATATTTTTTCTATGTGTTTTAAGTTTGGCTAAAGGCTGTGAATGGGTTTTGAACTGCGTAACTACCATTTTTTAAGTCTAAAAACTGTCTAATGGAGTGAACTTACTCTTAAAACCCAGGAGGTGTAAGTGGTTACCCACTTGCAATTAAAACGCCACAAAAAATAAATGGGGAGGTGCTATTGACCGTGTTTAAAAAATTAAAAATAAATTTAGTTTTTTTGACATTTTATAATTCAAATAATGTTACTTTTGACTTTAATTTTTAATAAAATTTATTTACTTTTTTTTTTAGACTTCGTCTTACTATATGTTCGGGTTTACGTTAAGTAAAATTACGTTTTTGTTGGGAATTGGTAAGGTTGATTTTAGGGAAGTGAATTACATTTCGTGGAGGGGGGTTGAATATTTTTTGGAAACTGACTCAGTTCCCCCGAGCGAGTTTTTTGAACTTGTTACCCGTCCTGGCAGTCTAGCTCAAAATGAAACAAGCGCGTTAGCTAACTACGCCCCCGAGGGGGGTAATTTTTAATTAATACTTGTTTTAATGTTTGGTGGTGAAAACGTTTCTCAAGTAATGTTGATGCTTTGTGTGGTTGATTTGTTTGGATTTTAAAATTTTTAAACAAGGAGTAATAGAAGAAAGGAACTCTTACCCCCCCCTTTGAATATTGGCTGCCCGGGGGGGTTGCGCCCCCACATGTGAGAACAGGTGTACCCCTTTGAAAAAATGCAACAAAAGAAAATTATATGTATTTAGAACTTTTTTGTAATACTTTTAATAAACAGGAAATGCTTGCCATCTATTAACATAGCGAATTTTTCCCCGAAGACAACTTAGGACAAAACATTTTTTTAGTTTTTGGGCCCAAAGTCAATTCTTTCTGGAAGTCGAAAACCCTAAAAGTCGTTGGCCTAAAAAATTTTTGGCTTAAAAGTAATTTGTCCTTGAAGTCATCTGGCTTGAAAGTCATTGGCCTACAGTCATTTGGCCTTATTATTTCAAACTAAAAAAAAGTTGGGGTTGTTAAGTTCCCAAAGGTTTTTCCCTAAAAGTCTTTCCCCCTGTTTAGGCAAATATTTTTTGGCTGGGTGGGTATTTTCTCACTTTAATTTTAAATAGTGAACGGCTTGAGAAAAAATGTAAAATATTGTTTTAGGGCACCAGTTTTTAAAAGGGTGAGTAAAATTATTTTTTTAAGAGTGCACATATCCATTGTATTCACCCCAAAAACTAAAAAACTAAGTAAAAATTTAATTTCATTTCAAAAAGTGAAGGAGTGTTATGTTTAAACAACCCCACTATCGCCTTGGTTAATTAGTTTTGGGAAATTTATTTTTATACCCATTCCCAAGTTAGGTTAGTTAGGTGCTTGTTCAGCGGCCCAGGCAGCCCCTGGTTCACCCAGCCCCTTAAGGTCATTAACCACCCAAATTTTATTGGTTTTTTTATAAGTGTTTTAAAATAAGCTATAAATATTGATTCAATGGTCGTAAACATTCAGTGTCCTTTTTAAAAGTAGTCAAACTTACTATTTTATCAATTTTACGTAATTATTTTAAGTAACGTGTTAAAGATGGGGGTTTAAATTTTTAAATTGCTAGACATGCATTAAAGTGTATGCAATGAGGTTTTTAATAATTTTAAATAAAATATATTTTTTAATGTATTAATTTTTAAATAGTTGTAAATTTACATTTTTTTAAAAATTTTTGAAAGTCTTTTGTTTTTTACTCCGATACTTCGTTTTTTATATCCTTTTGTAGTTGTGTTGTTTGGTCATATCTAGGTACATTTTTTTTAAGAGAAAGGATGTTTAAAAATGTTTCATACTCTATGTTGGGGAAGCAGTTTTTCTTTTGTTTTCTTTTGTTTTCATTTTTGTTGCTTTTTTGTGTTGGTTTTTTGTTTTGGAAATGGTTTTAATCTAAATTTTTACTTTGAGAAATTATTTAGTTGTAAGGTCAACATTATTACAATTAAAACATTTTGGTCCTTGGGGTTCAGATAAGAGTCATTTTTTTTGTTTCCCAGTTAAAAATACAAGTAATATTTGTTTAAAAAGTCGCAGTTTTTATTCGTGATGAAAACAAGGCACTTAATCTTATTTTGTGTCTCGTCAAGAAACAAATTTTTCAATTAAGTGAGTCCAGTCCAATTTAATCCCCTTCTGTATTATTGTAACTACCCCTTTCCCCTTTTTCTTTCATTTAAACAGTCTTTATTATTGTAGTTTTGCTTGTGTTTAAACACTTTGTTATTTCCAAAAGGCCACAGAAAGTTTAAAAGGGCCCTTTTAGCAAAAGGGGACAAAACAAGGCTAGAATCACAAGAATTTAAAGCGTATTTTCAAACATTTGATTTCAACAAAGTTCTTAATTCAATTAAAAATTTCGCTTTCAAAATTAGTCAGTGTTGGTCAGAATTCGATTTTGCAAACACAAATTTGAATTTTGGGGCATGAAATGCCTAATTTAAATTTAACGTGAACATTTTGGAAAACTTATTTTGATTTTAAATGGTCAGTTAAGAATTTTTTTTAAACACACTCCCCTGAAAACAGTTAACTCCCCAACAAATTTACAAAAAATATGTCGGTCCTTCCCAAAAAATAAAATTGCCTTTTTTAGTGGAAGTACGAAGATTGGTTACCTTTTTTGAATGTTTATTCACTTATACACACAATGGCACTAACGACATACAGAAATTTTCCCATTTCGTCGTCTTTTAAAGGGCGAGCAGCCTAGCATTCATTCCTTGAACTTACGTCAGCCCCTAAAAAAAGTAGCATGGAATTTAGTACAGAAGGTTCCAAAAAAGAAAAAGATTGTTTAGAAACACGTTTTGGCCCCTTTGACCTACCAAAGGGGGGGAATCGCCCCCTTTTTTGGACAAAATTTTGATAGTACTTAAAAACACATGAGCTCTCAAAGGGTTTAAATCAACCCACTGATAGCTGGGGCACTTAGTGGTTCACTTTCTTGGTTCCAAAAAAAAAACACGATACGTATCGTGATGGCAAAAGCGTGGCATCTCGTCAACTACCAAAATTGTTGACCTTAACTATTTTTCAGGTAGGTGTAGGTACTTGAAGCTATTTAACTAAAGTTTCAAACAGCAAAAACAAAAACCCTGAAAACAAAAAAAAGCCCTTCGTGAAGGCGGTTTTAGGCTCCCAAACCCTTTGGAAAAAACATGTTTGTGTACATATGCTACATGTAATTTATGCAATGCTCAAAAATCCATTTTTTCTTTTTGAACAGTTTTTGGAAATTTTTTATTGAAAAATAGGTTCAAGCAGGCAAAAACTTAATTTTTGTTTGAAAAGCCTCAGCCAGGTCATGGTAGGGCAATGCAAGTCAGGTTCTTGCAAAATGTGGACAAATCACCACAATTTCTTTATTTTCCCTTTTCCCGAAAAAAGCAACAATGGATAGAAAATCATTTTTCTCAACAATGAAATAAAACAATGCTTTTACCCCAAAATTGCAGCCCAATCTCAGTGACTGTAATATTCTTCAGGCACTGTCAAAAACCAAGTCAGGGCTTCTTCCACGCGGGTTTATTGACATTTTTTGGGGTAAAGGGGCTTCAAATTCTTGCAGAGCATGTTTGGACTGGTCTCAGTCAACTTCATAACTGAGGATTATTCAACGATTGGGTCTTAAAAGAATCGGTTTTTTTCACTTGTTGGGTATAAAGGTCTACAATGAAATTTTCATTAAAAGTCAACACATCCATTTAAACCGATTCAAGGCCCCACAAATGAATCTAGATTTCCCTTTTTCTACCAAAAATTACTGAAAAAACTTCCAACCCAGTGTTGATTTTCTTCTTGGACAATTCATCAACAAATTACTTTAGTGATTAAATTTATGAACCATGTAAAATCGTTTTTTTGTTGGAGCTGGATCTTTTGGGTTTGATGTGCGTAGGTCAAGTTAAATGTCCCGAATCACCCATCTTACAAAAAAAAAAAATCTAGGTTGGATTGTGGCGGGAAGGTGTTTGCGAAGTTCTACCAAACATTTTGTCATTTTGTTTTAAACACAAAATTGATTTACAACTTCAGAAGTTTTGGGAGATTAAAGAATGTAATGTACCAAACTACTCTGGTGATGACTTGAAATGTGAAAGACAATTTTCAGAAAAAAATTTTTCGGCACAGAAGGGAAAATACATTGTTAAAATGCCATTTAAAGACAAATTAAGGGAATTGGGGGATTCAAAGGGCTAGCTACAAAAAGATTTGGGTCAATTAGAGAAAAGGCTGGTAGGCAACCCCGAAATAATGAGCATATTGTGCATTATGCGTGAAAACGAAAATTCTTGGGCAGTGGGAAACCCTTGCAAGACAAGACATTTTTTCACCTCAAGTGTGGGAAATTTATTCCCCTCACCCGTTTTTTTAAAACCCCGAGCAAACAACCAAGCTTTGCGTTTTCATGATCGCCAAAAAAAAAGTTCTGGACATTTGATTTTATTTTTGATGGTTGGCCCACTGTGCAAAAATGATCTTTTTCTATTATCATACGCTTCAGAAGCATAAAATTTTGCTGGGGAAGACATTGAAAAAAAAGTACCGCCAAATCAAAAAGGATTCGTCGCAATTAATTTTACAGAAGATCATCAGGAGAGAGAATCCTAGTATGCCCCATCAAGTTTATGCTTTCTAACAGAAAATAGGAACGTTGTGCACCCTTTTGCAAACGAACTTTGCAACAATTGTCACGAGACGAAAAGAATTATCCAGGCGTCAGAGATGGTTAAGGGAAAAACTTCTATGTGAGACCTCTGACAGGTGTGGGGCACCATTGAAAAGCTGGACCCTTTAAAAAAAAGCTTAAAAGCCTTTTACAACGTGGCGGTTTTTTTTAAGGAAATGGTGTGCTAAGGGAAAAGTGTTGGCCCCCTTCCTAGAAGAAAAAGAAAGGGAATCCGACTCTTCAAAATTGACCAAAAAAAGCACCATAAGACTTGGGTCTGCGTGGGGTCCAAAAAAGTGAACTTTTACTATCGTTAACAATGTGTACAACGTAGTAAATGAGTCACAAAACGAACTTTTTATCGGTTGACGCTCATATTTTTGATCCATTAGGGTTGACGGACCCGTCATCTGAAAGGCCCAAAATTACCTTTTTAAAGAATTATGGCAGTTAAAATTAGGTTGAGATGAATCGGTCCCAATCGTTTTCACTCAAGTTGGCAACAATGCCTTTTTTCGCTCACCCAAGTTCGTTTAAATGCAATTTGGAGAAGAATTTAGCAGGGGCCAACCTCCAGTTGGAGATTTACGGTTTTTAGTGCTTGGAGTCTGCTTTTGGGGCATGTTTGTTTTAAGAAGCACGACTAAGAGGTTGCGGTCAGTCAACCTCTTTTGTTCTAATCCCTGTAGCTCCCTCAAAAATCATCGTTTTCAAGACTGAAATTTTGTGGAGCATTATATTGGCGAAATTTCCATTGTACCCTATTAGCCTTAACAAAAGTTTACCAAAATTTTTATGGACAGATTCAACATTGTGTTGCATGGTTGGCATCACCATCATCAAATTTGGGAAAAATTTTGTGGCAAAAAAGAGTTGCCAAAATTCAAAAAATCACTGAAATTGAAAATTTTGGGGACATGTTAGAACGCTGAAAACCTGTGCCTTTGTTAGAGGTTTGTCCTTTGGCGTTGTTCACTCGAGTTTTGGTGACAGGTCCAGTTTTGGTATTTTGGGCTCTAGTTATGGATGAAACTTTTTCATGGTGGAGCGGCTTGTGGTGAGGGGTCATGGTGTCTAAAAACTCTGGTACCCCTTTGAAAGTCCCGCATGGAAATTTTTTTTAGCATCCAATAATGCTTGGTCCAAGGAATTCGCTAAATGAAACACATAATAATTTTATTACTATTAGACCTTTGTTGAATTCCCGGGTGTTGTTGTGTTAAACCTTGTATATAAATGAATGTATCACCTGTGGCGTCCAAAATTTTTGGTGGGGTCACTATCTCCAAAAATCTGCGAAAAAACCACCCAAAATTTCCTAGTAATTTCACCCCGTTACATTTAAAAATCGGGGATGTTTGGTCTTTTAAAAAAATGCCCCCAAGTGACAATCTTTTGGGTTTTATCAGAAATCGCAATTTGAAAAAGAAAAAAGGTTTATTTTGTTAATGTTTTAATTTATTTAAAAATTTTTCCCTATTCTTACTAGATTCTTTTGCCCCTTGGGTTTATTTTTACTAATGTGCCCACATTTTAAAATTGGTCTTGGAATTAAAGCAGCGTTTAAATTTTTAGAACCCAAGGAAAGTAGGAAAACCCTTTTTTAAAAATATATTCTTTTTCCAGCTATTTTTGTAAAACGTCTGCCTTTGTATGTAATTTGGTCAATGCTGAAACCTCCTTGACACCAAAAAAAAGTAGAAGATGTTAAAATTAATTATGTAAAAAGGAACAATCGGGTTGAAAATGGAAGCCAAAAAACCAATACCCTTTAAAAGGCAGAAATTGACCCTTAGTAACTCGCAACCCCGGGGAAAAAGGACCAAACGCCTTCCTCAAGTTTAAATACTCAAAATTTTTTTCATGAATATTCGCGGGAAAGGCAAACAAGTCACATTTTAAAAAAAAACCGAAAAATGAAAAGGGATATAGTTTTTGACTTTGTTTTTAATAATAAAATTTTAAGATGATCAGGTAATTTAAACACTTAATATATGTATATTGTTCAAAAAAGGGAAAGGGTTTTTTAAACCATTTTTTCTTAATACGTAGTCAAATTTTTTTTATTTCCCCAAAAATCAGAAATTTAAATGATTAAGTCATTCACAGGTAGGAAAACTTTAATGTTTTTCTTTTAATCCCATTTCAATTTAGTTAATTTTGTTTTTTTTTTCAAAAACTATTTAGCTCTTTTTTTCAAGACATATTTAGTTTATTTTTTTAAACTATTATTTTAGGATTGCTACGGTTTTCTAATAAAACGCTTTCCAAATGAGTCGAAGTCTTTTAAATTTGGGTAAAAAGATTTTTTCTAGGATGAATTTAAATCACTGGGGATTTTTAAACGTTTCCCATTTGATCCCGCTACTTCAGTGACTGATATAAAAAGTAAAATATTGAATGTTTTTTTTTTTGGACACATTTAAAAACCCCAGAAAATGTGATTTTTAGTTTTTCCCCTCGGGGATCCCTTTTGGTTTCCCCTACCTAAATCTTTTTCAGGGTTTTTTTTTGTCTATTGTTTACTTATTTAAACTAATCCTTTTTTCAATTTTTATAAATTCCCGGGTGAAATCGAAATTTAAATTAAAACACGACTAGTTTACTGTGTCGGGAAATATTGGGTGACTTGTTTTTTTTAATAGCCCACCCTGAAATTTGTTTTACCCTAAAGTACCCTTTGGGTTTTGGGCCGGTTTAAATAAACCACTGTGACTTTACTTTAGGTGGTGAAGGGGGGGAAAGTGGTTTGGAAAGGGAAAAAAACCCCCTTTAAGTTCCACACTATCACACTGTCAGCCCCAGTGATTTCCCGCAAGAAAGGTTGCCGTGAGGATAGTTTTAAAAAAATTTTCTTTTCCCAAATTTTTGGCCCCCAACTAAAAACCCTCTACCCGCTTGCCAAAACAAATTTTGGGTAAGACCCCCTCCAAAACACGCTGTCCATAAAAAAAAAAAAAGGTTTGGGAAACTAAAAAACCCCCAAAACCCAAAATTTTAAACCCACATTGTCCTTTAGACCTGAGTCTTTTTGGGTTAAGACAAGAACCCTTTTGGGGGGTTTAAGTCCCCCAGCTAGTAGAAAAGAGTTTTAGCCCCAAAAACGCGTCCGGGGGAAGGGGACATTTAAAAAAAATTTTAAAGAACTGAACTATTTTTCCCCCGTACTGGTTATGTTCATTTGGAAAAGGTTAAAAAAATTTTTTGGGGGTCCTCAAAAAAATACTCCCCCTTTGTTCCCTTTAAAAAAGGGTTTAGTAAAACCCAAATACACACCACACCTTTTTTATTCCCAAAAAGGAAAAAGTGAAATCCCTCCCCAAAAACACATCCCCCCCTGGGACACAAAAAAAACCCCATTTAAAGAGGGGGGGACTGGGTGAACTGGGGGGAAAGAATTTTTTTGGGGTTCAAAAAAAAAGGTTTTCTTTTTGGAAAGGAAAAAAACCAAAAAAAACCGTATTTTTTTTGGGGTTACTTTAATTATGCCGTGTTAAATGGAAAAAAAAAGTTAAATATATGTGGTGTTTGAAAGTGGGCCTTTAAAAATTTTTTTTGATAAAATTGACGTGAAGAGCATTTTTTAAAATTAATTCCCAAAAATTTTTCGGTTCATTTATTAATACAATTTTTTTATCATCAGTGTTTTTTTTATACTTCCTTTGAATGTTTAAAAAAAAAATTGGGAATCTTCAGATTACATGATTCGGTTTTGGTGGGAAAAATTTTGATCTTACTAATTTATTTTGCTTTTGGGAAAAAACCCTTTGGGGAAATAAGATTGAGCCATAAAATGTAGAAAAGGGGGAAAGGAAAAGGGAAAAACATTTTTAAAAATCTGGGTGAACTGACTGCAGTGCTAAAAGGGTAGATATAGAAAAGGGGGAAAAATTTATAAACATTTTAAAATTTAGGGAAAAAACCCCAAAAACTGCATCGTTTTTCCAGTTATTTTAAAACTTTAAATTTGGATAACGTTTTAAAACAAAGTTTGGGATGTTGAAAAGGAAAAACCCCTTTTGGGGTTAAAATTTAAAGTCATGGCTTCAGGTTGGAAGAAACTAGGGTTTTGGGTTTGGGAAACTTTTAACGTAAGCTCTTTTGAAAAATTTTTACAAAACAATTCCCTTTTTTTTTAATTTGTTGCGAAAATTTTTTTACTCAGAAAAAAACTTGATATTAACCCCAAGTTATTTAAATTAATTTAAAAACAAAAAAAAAAAATTAAAGGGGGGTTAAAAAACTTAGTCAAAATTATTCAATAAAAATTTTCAAAATGACATTTTTTTATTATTTTTGGGTTTTTTTACGGCTTTAATTTTTGGGAGCCCCCTTTGTTTTTAAAATGGAAAGAGGGCTCGTGGTGCTTTCCCTCTTTTTTCTATCAAAATTATAAAAAAACCCACAAAAAACTACGCTTTCGGGTTTGGACGGTAAAAAAAATTTGAACCCTTAAATTATAAAATTGTCCTGTTTGTAAAATTAAAACTTTCGATTTTGTATTTATTTTAAAATTTTCTGAATTTGGGTCCCTTTCAAAATGCGGTTTTGTATTTTAATCGGGGATTTTCTTTCCTTCAAAGTATTTCCTTTTATGGATTTGGCACTCCTTTTTTACGGGTTTAATTTCAGGAGTCCCCGCGCCCCACCTTTTACGGGGGCCCGGAAGGGCCCATTAATTGTACACCTCCCCAATGGTGTGCTTTCCTCCCATAGTAAGGGATGGAGGGCCCCTTCATCGTCCCTTGGACAAATATACTTGAAAAGTTTTTTTAATCCCACCCACCCCCAAAGGGTACTGCCCCCCAACCCCCAACCCTTTTTAAATTGGTTTTCCAGCCCTTTTTGCATTAAATTTTGGGGGTAACTGGAACAAAGATGCATTGTATCATTGTATTGTGCTGCTTTTTATTTATAGCTAGGCATATTAAAACAGGTTTTTTGGTTTTTGACTGGAACAAAATTTATCATATTACGGTGGGGAAAAAAATGCTCCAAAACCCAATGATTAGACAAAATGAAAGGGAAAGGGAAACAAGATCTCAATGAAAGCTCAAATGAAACCTTTAAATTTTTAAAATCCCCCAGTGAATTTTATAATATTAAGAACTGTAATTTTAAAAAAGATGGGGTTATTTATCAAAACTTTCCAAAGTAGGGGTTTTCCGCTGGGAAAACCCACTTTTTTAAAAACAATTGTTTCTTCAGAAAGAATGAAGGTGACGCCCGTCGGAAATTTCATTTAAATTAAATTAAACTGACGCTTTTTGAAAGGTTTTGAAAAATTTTAAAAAATCGTATAAACCCCAAATATTTTAAGCATAATGATGCTTTTTTAGCTTAGTTAAAAAAATCCTTTGAAAAATTTTAAAAGTAGAAATTTGGGGGCCCGGGGGATAATTTGCCTACCCGAGGACTTAAAATCAAAAAATTAAATGAGTTTTAACCCAAAAGGGAAAATTTTGAAAGTGTGCCCTCGGGGGGGCCCGCTTTTTCCCCAAAAAATTTTTTAAAAAATCAAAGAACAAAATGGGTTAAAGCTATTTCAAAAACCTACCAATTTTTCCCTAAAACCTCTCAATTTAAATAAAAAATGTTCCCAAATGGGGATGGATGGGCCCTTTTAGGGCCCCGGGGAAACGTTGGGAAAATATTGAAAAAGGGAGAAAAACTCTAAAAGTGGAAGAACAGTGCCTTTATTTTAATCGGGTTTGAGTTTGAAACTTAAAATTCTTGGTGCTTTGGGCAAAAGATGCATTACTTTATGGTAAAAAAAAATATAGTTTTGGGGCTTTGTTAAACCCCTTCAGGGGTTTCTTAAACGGGGCCTTTGAAAATAAAACCCTTTTTATTATTGGAAAGGGCCCTAGAAAATCAAAATGAAGGTTAAAAAAAATTTTAATTTTCCAAAAACATATTGTTTGTCCCAAATTTTTCTAAACAAAAATCTACTATCAGTATCCAAAGGGCTCAAAAGGGTTCGATGTCTTGTTCAAAATGGGCCCAAAGCTTTAAGAAAATTTACCCTAAAGGCAATGTAGTATTAGAAGCTAAGAAGTCAAATGGGCCCCTATATTATGTTGTTTTTTAAGGCTGTTTTAATTTAATTGAATAAAGAACATGAAGTAAAATAAATAGAAAAAGGCAAAAAAAAAACTTGCCCCCTTAAAATGAATTTGTTTTAAAAGTTGGCGTGCAAAAATGAAAAAAGGGGGAAAGGCTTACTTTTTTTAAAAGAGTGATACCCTGAGTGTTTTGTAAAGGTATGTATCAAAAGAAAATTAACCTGGCTCCTTTCTTTAAAGAGAAGTTCTAAAAAACCTTTAAATTTTTGGGAAAATTTTGGGGGTTTTGGGAAATTTTTTTTGGGCCCCAATGGGGTGTCAAAATCCCCTGGGGGTAAATTGATTTTTTTAAACCCTTTTTACAGGGGAGGAAAGCCCCTTCATCAGTTTTTTTCTTAAAAAAGTAAAAATGAAGTTCTGGGAAGGGTTTTCAAATTTTAAAAACGAGGTTAAAAATTTTTAAACAGAAAACAAAAAAAAAAATTTCTGCAATCTGAAAAGGGAAACCCTCAAAATTTCGAAAAAAGGGAGTTTGGAGTTTTCTAAAAGGGAATGTGGAATTCAGGTCGGCGGTTTTTAACACCATTTCCCCCTAAACAAAATGGCTTTTTATGAGAGGATGAAAAAGAACCCTATTTTTAAAGCCCGATGTCTCTTGTTGGAGTCAAACTTGCACTTATTTTTTTGGATGGGCAATTCACACAGCAAACTACCTGGTAATAATTTCCCCAACCCAAGGACCCTAAAGGTAAAACACCTTTTGGGAAAATTGGGTTAACAAAGGGTTTTTCCATTGGTTAAACATATTCTTTTTTTTGGCAACAAAGCCTTCTTTTGGGGAAAAAAAAAAATTGGCAAAGGAAAAGTTTACTTCCAGGACGATGAAATAAATTTTTTGCCGGAAATTCTAAAATTTTCAAAGTTATAGAATATGGATGCCCAATGAAAAGGAAAACCCAAAAAACAAGAGATTTTCGGGTTTTTAAAACAAAAAATTTTGATAAAAGGGAAAGTAGAGGGGGGACAACGATTTATTTAATGGATGTCCAAACCTTTAAGGGAGGCAAAAAAAATAAGTTTTTAAATTGAAAAAAAATTATTGTTTAAAAAATAACTCTTCCACCCTCACCTGTTTCAATTTAAAGACCTTGTAGAAAATCTTAGCCCAAAAAGCGCAAGATCCAGTTGAAGATTTTTAAGTACATCAAGGTCAAAACTTTACGGGAAAATTTTCCCAATTTTGAGGGGTAGTTTTTATGATGTGTCAGCCTTTTGTGATTTTTAAAAAATGCTTTAAAGGAGGCGATGAAGAAGATGGCAAAAAGTTTATGAAAGGGGAAAATAAAATCTAAAATTCATTAAAATTTGGGAAAAAATTGTAGATCGGGAAGGTGCCCTTTGTTTTTGGGTAGAAAATTGGTATTAAAAAATAAATTTTAAGACAATGTGAACTATAGAAAATTGAAAGTCGTCTTTTTTAAAAAAAAATTTTTGCTCGCCCCCGGGAAATTTAAATTTTTTCTTTGCTCCTGTCGAAAACTGAGTTAAATTTAGGTTCTTTTTGGGAAAAGCATTTAAATAAGAAACGGGAGTTACTAAAAATCGATGTTTTGACTCCCTTTCTCAATGGGGGGAACTTGAAGAAAGAATCTTAATGCAAAAACCAGACATTTGGGGAAACATTTTTTATGTGTCATAAGGGTTGGAAGAAAGCCAAAACCCAAAGACCATTATACATTTCTCAAACAAATAATTTGCGGGGGGAAAAAGCTTAAAAAATTTTTTTCCGTTTAAGGGGCCCAAATTTTTGGGCCTATTTAAAAGGAGTTAGTTTTATTTTTTAAAAAACAAGCTGGTAACCCAATTTGGGGTTTAAGGGGGTGGACTTAAAACCATAGCATTGGGTTTCGTTTCCTCAAAAGTGACCCTTTTGTTTAAAACATTACTATTTTAAAAGGGGGGAACAAACTTTGATAGCCATTTATGTAGGTTTGACATTTTGTGGCTTTCAAAAATCAGCAACATATAAATTGATTTAAAACAAGAACTAAAGAAACCCTTTGAAAGTGGCCCTTTTGGAAAAATCAAAATTTTTTAAAGGAATCAAAGTTCTCCCACAAGGATGGTATGATTTCAGTTTCGAAAAATCGATACCTGAAAAAAATTTCTTTAAAAAATTATTTTTACAGCATGACTGACTTTTTAAAGCCTTTTGAAAACTCCAAAGCAAAGGGGGCTTAAAAGTTACAGAAGAATTTGGAATTTCGAAAATTTATCCCTATAAAAAACTTTATTTGTGAAATCTTTGATCTGTCTGGGGGCTACTAGGCCGCAAAAACACACACAGTTAGCTTTTTTAAGCCAGTAAAAACCTGTTTTGAGAAAGGCATTGGTTTGGGGCCCAAAAAAGGGGCTTTGCGTATTTAAAAGGGGAAACCAAAAAATCTCGCACTGGCTTTAAAAAAACTAGTAAGCCATCTTTTGGGTTTGTCAGTTTGATTGGGCAATGGAGAAATAGAAATCTTATTCAGGTTTACTGTTTCCGTTTGCAGCGCTTTCCCATCGGGGAATGGGAATAAAAAAACAGAGAACTGTGGCTTTTTGGCTACAGTGGAAGCGGGAAATAATGTCATTGAAAAAGGCAGAAAAGAAGCAATACATTAAAAAAGTTATTACCGAAAAGGGTGGGGCCCACAATCAATTAAAATTTAATTTTAAATGCCAAATTTGTATGCAGAAAGTTTGACCAAGAATAACATATAATTCAAATTTCCAACCATATCGCATTAGAGAAAATTTTTCCCGAGAAAAGGTACCGGCTGGAGCCCATCTTCAACTACAACCCCAATGGAGACTTTGGAAGTTGATGTTCTCAAAAAGGGCATTGGTTCTCCTGGGCTGGGAAATAGTCCCTCTTGAACTTGGGAACGATTTGATGAGTGAGGGGGAGTTTTTGAAAAAAGGGAACAGAACAATGAAAAATTTAATAAATCCCCAAAGTTTGAGTGAACCTTTTTTCTGATTTTTTTTAAACCCTTTTTTTTCCTTTTTCCCAAAAATCTTTTTTAAGGAAAAAATTCCTAGTCCTGCACCCAATTGTTTTGTTTTATTTGCTATTGAAAAAAAATTTTCGCCATTTTTAATGAAAAAAAATGTATTAATAAAATTTAATAAAATTTTGTTCTTTCGTTTTAAATTTATTTTTTTTAATTTATACAGATAAACGATTTTGACAAAAGAGTCTTTTCCAAAAAAAAAACAGGGGTTTTAAAAAGGAAAATCTGACTCGCCCAGTAAAATTTTCAGCTTTTATTTTTTTTATTTACATCGTCAAAAATCCTTTGGTTGTTTTATGGTTTTATTTTTTTAAAATTAAGGGTCTGGGGTCGAGTTCCGGGCTACGTTTCAGTTTGTCCTGGTTCACTGTCTGCAGAAAAATTTTAAAAAAGGGGTTTTAAAGGGGGAAAAGGGGGGGGGGGGCTTTCCAACTTATCAGTTAAAGGAAAAAAGGATTAAAAAAAAAAAATTTCTTTGGTGAAATTTTTTTCCTATTTGGGCCCATTGCAAAGCATTTTGGGTACTTACATTTTTTGGGTTCCTTTAAAAATTGCTGCGCCACTAAGCAAAATTTTGTTCTTTATTCTCGGCAATTTTTGTGAATATTTTTTTTTAGATACTGTGGGGAATGTTATTTACTTTTAAAACTTTCATCTAAGCTGTTTAAAATTTAAATTATTTTTTATTTATTACCTTGAAACAACCAGCCCAAATAATCAGCCAGTCCCCCAAAAACTTCCCTGAAATGAAACCTGTTAATTGAGTGTTTTTATTAATCAAAAAATATCGATAATTTTTTGGAATTCTTTAAAGACTTCCCTTTTTTAATTTTACAAAAGTTACAGTTTTTAAACCAATTTTTTCCTCAAATTTAAAGTATTCATGGTAACCAATTTTTTTTCTTATGACATTTTTAAAAATTTGTTTTTTTGGGTCAAATTTAAAAAATTATGTTTTGTTGTTTGTCGTCCAAGCTTATTTATATCCTATCTTGTTCTGTGAACAATACGTTTTTTTTTAAAAAGAATACCCCATTTTCAATGACAGCTCTCGTTGCTCCCTTCGCTTTACGGGGTTTTTTTTAAATTTCATGATTATTTTCCCCGTTGTGTCATAGAAAAGTGCCTAAATTGATCCCAACAGTTTGCAAACGGGAAAACGCTGAAGGCTTCCTGTTTGAGCCCAGTTTGGAGATCTGGTTTCAAATCTAAATTCAGGTGTTACTGTTGGTGCAAAAAAAAAGTTTGTTTTTTTTGTTTTTTTATATAAAAAAAAAAAAAAAAGTTTTGGGAGTGTTCAGTTCGTTTTTTGTGTTTGGCTAAAAATTTTTTAAATTTTTTTTCCGGGTTTAAAAAGGGGATTTAAAAATTACTTAGTTTAATTTCTTTTCCCCCCTCTTTATTAGGGGGTGTTAATATGCTTCAGGGTGAGTTCCGGGAAATTTATAGTTGGCGGCCATAAAACTGGCGTTGTTCTCGGGAATTGTCAGGCAAAGAAGAAAACCCAAAATTATCTATAAAAAAAAATAAATATTTTTGGGGTTTTTTTGTGTCTTTGCATTTTGTTTAATCCCTCATTTGTTTTGGTTTTATTTTCTTTTTCCATGGATTTTGTAGCTTTTTTTTGTTTTGTTGTCTAAAATTGAAGCGACCGAACGGGTCCTTTTTTGTGGGGGTAATACATTAAAAATAGTAAAGTCGGGGTTTGGTTTAATTCAGTGGTCCTCCCCCCCGGTTTTTAAAAAATAGGGTTTTCCTCAGCCGTAAAATTCTCGAACATTGGTCCACGGGGGCCCGGATTTTAAAGAAAACCCATTTGATTTTGATTACAGTGTCTTTTATGATTTGTGAGAAATTTTACAAAAATTTTCTTTTATCGGGGAATTATTCTCGCGATTTTAAATTATTAAAATGTGTTATCTAAAACGTTTTTTTTGAGAAATATTTTTTTTTCCTTTTTTTTCAGGTCCCTGGTGGGGCCAAAGGGGTAAGGTGTGGGGACTTCTATACTGGGGGGCCGGGGGTTCAATCCTCGGCCCCCGGAACAGTTTTTATCTGATTCCCAAAACCCTTTCCCTTCCCTCTGACAAGACATTTTTTGTGAATGTGGGAAGGGCCGGTTTTCCCCCCGTGGTTCGGTTTTCCCCACGTTTTAAACCCTTTTGGGCCTTCATTTCATCCCCCCACAAATCCCCCCTACCTTTTCATTATTGCGAAAAGAGCGTATAACCCGAAGGGGGTTGTGGGAGCGGTCCCCTAATAATAAAAAATTAATAATACTTTATTACTGGTTTATTAAAAGTATTGACGTATTTGAATTGTTTCAATTTTTAGAAAAATTTAAACATTACAATAACCATCTTTAGTTTGTAAACAAATAGCGAAACGAAAAACACATTGTGACGTCCGCGAGAAACCAGTTTAGCAAGTCAACTTTTTAGTGGTTTTATCCCAAGGGCCCCGTGTCGTGCTAAAAACCCTTAGCAAGTTAACTTAGAAGTTTTTTTAAAAAAGTTTTGTTTTTTCATAGGGTATGTCTGTGCATGTCTTTTTCTCTGGATTCATAAATTAGTTTTAAATAATTATGGCGCAAAAACCCAAATTTAAAATTTCCACTAAAAAAAAAATTCGGGGTGTTTTAAGGGGAAAAGGTCCACACGTTTTTTCAAACTTTTTAAGATAAATTTTAAATTGAAAGAAATACAAGCATAAAGAAGTAAAGGTGCTTTTATAAAAAAGTAAATAAAAATCTGGGCCCTTTTTTTCAGGTGGGTTAAAATTACAAATTGAAAAAGTTGATCTAATTAAACTTACTGAAATTGAAGGATAAAAGGCAAAAAATTTGAGGAAATAAAAATACTACACATTTTGTGCAACTATGCGGGGTTTTAAATTTAAAACGCCTAGGGTTAGCGCCGGGTTTTTAACAATTAACGAGTCACCCGACGAATCAAAATTTAAATTTTCTCCACTCCTGTAATAATTTGGAATACGTTTAAACCTGCAAAAAATAGTATTTTTTTCAGGGGGGGCCGGATATGAGAAATGGCCCAAAAATTTGCGGACAGTTTAAAGGGTTCTTGGTACATGAAAACGGACAAATTGCTTAAAACCCAAAAGTTTCGTATCTTGTGTCATAAACCTTTCGGGTCGGCCGCACAGTTAATACAAAAATTTTCCTTTTAACGGAAAAATATTCAGGGGCCAGGGAAAGGAAATTGAGGTTGATCCCAAAAACCCAAAGTTTACCCAATTTTACCATAAAAGGGAAATTTTGTAGATTTTCAAAACCATGGGAAAGGGAATCTGCATTTAGAATTGCTACAATTCTTTAAACACTGCAAAGGTAACTTTAAATGCAGTTAGGGGGCCTTCAACATTGACAAAACCTTTACACCCCCCTATTTCAATTGCCCATTATTTCACAAGAGGATTGATGTTTATAAAAAGGAGAAAATTTGGGATTTTTTAACAATTTTGACAAGTCTTTCCCAAACATTGATTGTTTTTTAAAATTTTTGGGAATTCCGAAGGCGGATTAAAAAAATTATTGGCCTTTTGTTAAATTGAATATATCAATTTAGGCAAATATGATATTTTTACAAGGTGACGAGGCTGCCCGCCCACCAGGACTATTTAAACACTTCAAAAAGGGCCCAGTCCCTTTGAAACTGTGGTAAAAAACACCCAAAATTCTTTTCAAATGTAATGATTTTTTTCATGCCAGTTTGTATGATAAGAACCCAATATTTTAAAAAACAAAGGGGTTATTTTTTCAACGGTTTTAACAAAATGGTCACATTTGGTAAACGGGTGTCCTAGAAATGCACAAAGGGAAGAATTGTGGCCCATTTCCCCCATACTTTGATTCCCCCTTTTGAACGCGTTTCCCATTTAGTTTGTGCAAAAAGAACGATGTTAGGCCAAGTTAAATATTTGGAAAACCATGACACCCAGTCCCAAAAGGGGGGAGGGTAGTCCCAAAAAATTCAGAAAATGTTGTTTAAGTCCTACTAAGGGCAGCTTTTGTAGTTCAAAAAGCAAAACCCAAAAAACTCAAGTGTTATTGTCTGCAGCGTTCATCAAGGTAAAGGGGACAACCTGGGTCGCACTCACCCCAGAGTACTTTTGGATTGGGGTTTTCACGTCGAATTTCATCACGGATTTCACTTGTCAGCGGAAAAAACTGAGACGTGGGGCCCCAACTTTTTTCCCAAATTTGGCAGGAATCAATGACTTTTGGTTTACAGTTTCCCCGAGTGTAGCGTACAATTAATTTCGGGGGGTTTTGGTACTCGGCTAATGTAACATGCTTTGTACTTCCTTTATTAAAATTTGCTATGCCAGCTACATGTCTAGACTTTGGCGAGTGGGTATCCTGACGAAAATTAAGTTAGCAGATGATCAGTTTCACCCCCCCTGGCCCATATAGCCCTTGCTTTTGGTTTAAATTGTTCCTTCCCCCTTATTAAAGGGTGGGCGGCGGCACGTGATCAAATCAACCCTGTCCCTACAGGAGACAGAAGGGGGGTTGGTTTTGCGGGAAAGGATGCCAAAGAGTCCCGGGAAAAAAGAAACCGACAGCTTCCACTCATTTTTTTGGGAAAAAAATGACCCTTCCCCAAAAAAGCGAGCAGCTGCAACGGTTCAAAAACAAAAAAGAGTTTGTACCCCTTTCCCCTTTCCCGACGGGAAAAAGGTATTGCGAGGCACTTTTTTTGAAAAAACATCAAGGGGATAAAAACAGGACGTTTGTCGGGGCGTTTGCCTCAAAGGGACAGAAAACCGCCTCATTGGGTGAACCCATCCGGTCCCAAATGAACGGGTTTCCGAAATCGGGAAAAGGGAAATTCTCCCAAAGGGGACGAAGTTCTTTGAGAAAATTATGTAAGGTTTTTGGTGGATTTCCGGGGTTTTTACCCCCAAATGAAGCTGTTGCCTGCCCCCTTTCATTCCAACTAAGGTCAGGGAGTGCGTTTCCAAAACTAGGGAAACCCAAAACGTTTATTCCCTTTAATCATGCGTCCAAAAGGAAAGTAGCACGAAAACCCCAAGCCCAGGGGGTGGGTCTTTGATGCTTTTTGTTTAAATCATAAAACGGTGTATCATTAAATGATATTTTTGGGTTTGGTCCCCCCCTTCAACAGGATTTAAAGTCTATAGATTCCCGTTTCAGAACCAACATTGGCAATAAATGCTGTTTCACTAAGAGGGTACAGACAAATTCGCTTTAAAACCCAAGAAAAAACTAAAATTTTACAACACATTTTTTTGGTGCTAAAAACACGAAGCACCATTAGAGCTACTATCATTTTAAAAACGGTAACTATGGTAACCATCTGCTTCCTTTCTTGAAACCCGATGTTCATACGTTAGTAATAAAGCTTTCAGTTAATTATCCCAAAGCTTTCAAAAGGGTTATCAGAAGGGTATGTTTATGGTGATTTCAGACAGGAATGATGATTTCCGGGCTATCGTTACAGCAAAAATCTAATTAAAAAACACGGGAAAAAGGGGTGGTTTCCCAAAATCCAAAAATGGTGTGAAAATTTTCCCGCCCTCTCTATTTGGGAAGGGTAATCCCAGATCAAAAGAGAGAAAGCAATTTCCCTTCAAGTTTAACCTTTCTGAGGGAGTAAAAAATTTGGGTTTGTTGTGGAATCCTGCCTTTGGAGGGTTTTGCAATTTGATTTTTATGTGTAAAGGTTCAAAAGGGCCAGTCCCCGAAAAAGGATAGTTACAAATTTTATCATTTCTTCGATTTTCGATCCCTTGGCCCTTTTTGGGTTCCCCAGAAATTTTTCTTTCCCAAGGGGAGGGTATAAAAATGCTTTTTGGTCTTTGTCCTTTGCAGTGGGGAGGTGTTCCCCAATAAAACTGAAAGGGAAGAAATGGAGTTGGCTCCGATCAAATGCCACTCCAAAAATAACCCTTAAAATATACGATTGGTTAAGTGTCATGGACTAAAAACCAACATAAAAATTCACGGTTTTTCAGATGTTTCCGAAGCAGGTTTGGAGTTTTGGGGCGTTTTCTTCGCTGTGTCAAAAAAAAATTTTGAAATCAGCGTACATGTTCTGTTTTCTAGGTCAGGGGTTTGGCACCCTGCAGCAGTTTATCATGCCTCTTTTGGGAATTATGGGGGTGTTTTACTTTTAAAGCCAGACTTGTAAAAAGGGACCCCCATCGCCCGTTAAATCTACCTTTAAACAGCAAAAAATCTGTGGAAGATTTACAGTTGTATTTAGATGGGGCGCAAAAAACCCTACAAGATGGAAAAAACCTTCGTAGCCAACGGGGGTTCCCCAAAAATCCCAACATTTGACATAAAGATTGTGATTGGAAACCCCGTTCCCAACACAATGAAATCCTGCTGCCATCCTGTCCAGGGGGTTCGCTCCAAAAGGGATTTTTGAAATTTAAAAATTTAAATGGAAGTATGGGCCAGATTGGCTGGCAAAGGGAAAGGTGATAAAGGGCCTCAATGAAAGGGATATTTTTTCCAAGGAGGAGAAAACCGAACGTAAGAGCCAAGCAGTTTTTTAAAATTAGCCCAGTGAACACAACCCTGAAAAAAATTGTCATGAGATTTATCTTTAAACCAGTTTGCAGCGGGGTTTTAAAAAGTTTTTTTTTTCCCGTTCATACCCAATGCAAAAAAAACAGAAAATTTATACCCCAAGATCCGATAACTGTGAGGAGTTTTCGGAAAAACTTTTGTATCATTTCATCGAACTTCACCCTTTTATTTTATCCACAAGGGGTTTAAAAAAATCTAAAAGATTTTAAAAGGAAATTGGAGGAAAGGCGCTTTTTCCGAAATTTTCACCCCTTTCCCTTGACGAAGACAATTTTCAACGAGGGGGAGGCCCGGATTGAACATGGGGAGGTTTGAGTACGACCAAAAAACACCCTTTCATTTTGGGACAGCAAGCTAAAACTAAAAGTTTAAACCCTTCCCAAAATGAGCATTAAGATACTTCATGCTGGCCCCCCCGTTGTTCTTGCACCCTTTTCAGAACGATATTGGTAGTGAATGGCGAAGAGTTTTGTACGCCACATAGCCCCAAAAGTGTATAAAATTGCTTGGGTTTAAAAGGAAAAGGCGCCAACAAGGGAGGGGCCCAGTTCCAGAATCTGTGTAGGGTTCACAAGGCCATTTCTAAACTGGGTTTGGGGATTATGCGGGTCCATTTTTAATTCGTAAAGGGGTGGGGGGCGTAGAAAGATCAAGGTAAAATGCTATGCGGCGTTTATTCATATGTTTTGAAACAAAGGCTACCCCTATTGAACGGAAGCATTTGACAACAAAACCCTTAAAGGGGCATTTCCCATGTTTTTTCTGCCGACGCGGAAGGAGAAATTTAATATCTACAGTGTTTAATTTGGTACAATTTTTTTTAGGGGCAAAAAAAATTCTTTTCGAGCTGTCTTTTAGATTATTTAGGATGAAAATTTTTTAAGGGAAAACAAGTGGGGGGGTTTTGCAAGTGTTGAGGGTTACATGGCTTTTTTATCCCGTCAGGCTAAACCAAAACTTTGGTGGATTTTGGGAAGGGTTTTTGTCAAGTTTTATAAAATTTTCCACATGAGCCCGGTTTGTGGGAATACAAGTCTCCCTTTTTAAAGATTTTGTGTAAGTTTGGGCCCCAAAATTTAAAGCTTTGCCTCAATTTTCGTCCTCTTTGTAAATTTATCGCCCGACCCCAGTGACCCTCAAAGTCGGGAACCCCTGGTATTTCTTGTAGGGGGCCTATCACCGAAATTACCAGATCAAATAAGAACTTTTTTCCATGAACAGACTGTTGGGTTTGGCAATGGTTCAAAATGCCCCCCAAGGTTGTGGAAATTTTTTGGTCAAATGACTATTTAAAGGCCCAACCCACAGCGTTCCAGTACCACTGTAGCCCCCGATTTTAAAACCAGTAATGGGTGGGGGACCCTTAAAGGCGTTAAATGTTCCCCCTTAAGTGGAGTTTGGGCGGGTGGTGGAAAAAACCCAAACTGGTCTTTGAAAATCGGTTCGATTTGCTACTGTCCGTACGTATCCGGTTTTGGTAAAAACGGGTGATACTAAAAGCTGGGGGTTCCCCTACCAATTGACAAAAATTGACAAATTTGTTAGTAGTGTTTTTAGTGTTTATTTAATTTATACTTTCTTTTTAAGCCCTTCTAACTTTTGTTAAAAAAATGCCCAAATTTTGGTGGGTGGTATTTTTTGGGTTTTTGGTGTCTTTGCATTTTGTTTATGCCCCTTTGTTTTTTTTTAAAAAATCTTTTCTATTGCCTTGGATCTGTAGCTTTGTTTTGTTTTTTTTGTCTAAAATAAAGGGCGACCAAACGGGGGTCCTTTTTTTTGTGCGGGTAATACTTTAAAAAATAGTAAATTTTCTGAGTTGTTTTAAAAATTCAGTGGTCTCCCGGTTTTTTTAAAAAATAGGGTTCCTCAGCCTTCAACCCCCGAAAAAATATTTTTTAGAAAAAGTTTAGTATTTTTGAAAGATTTAGACATCAAAAAATTAGGAAATTTTTTAAAACTAAGAGAATGTTTTTGGGAATGGTCTAGAGAAAAAAAAGGGTTTGGTAAAATAAAATGTACAAAAAAGGGAAAAAAATAAAAATTATCTAAAAGGGAAATTTAAAATCAAACAAAATTTTAGAATGTCAAAATTAATTAAATTTAAGGTTAAATTATAAATCTTATTTATCCAAACATTGGAAACCAACAGTTTTTGGGTTGCCTTTACCCATGGTGATTTTTTTACTATAAATTTAGGTTTTTGGAAAAATTTTTAAAGGCAATTTAATTTTTGGTATTGTACTTTATAATAAAGAACTTTCCCTTTAACGATATTGTAAAAAAAATGCCCCTTCCCCAGACATCCCTTTGCTGGCAATCATAGAAAAAAATACCCCCCGGTTTAGTTCGGCCGAGATTTAACCCCAAACTTTTGTCAGCGGCAAACTAAATTATTTGGGTTTTTAAATTATTCCACTTTCCCAAAGCTTTTGGCCGTGTTTATTAAAAACTTTATTCTAAAGGTTTGTTTTTAGGGACGTGGGGCGATCACCCAACGGGTTTAAAAGGGACGACCTCCCATTCCTCAAAAAAACTAGACGAGAAAATCAAGCTCACGCCTTTGTTTGTTTTCCTACCCGGTTTTTTGGTTAAAAGTTTTGTTGTTTTAGGCCTTATGCCGGTTTGAACCCAAAATTTTGGTCTGTTCCTTTTGGGGGTTTTGGTTTTTTTTTTGGGGGGGTTTTTTTTAAAAATTTTTAAAAAAGGTCCGTAAAAAAAGGTCCCTTTTAAAAAAAAAATTTTTTTTTAAAAATTTTTTTAGGGTTTTTTTAAAAAATTTTTAAAAAAAAAATTTTTTTTTTTTTTTTGGTTTGGTTTAGGCCTTTTTAGGGTTTTTTAAAAAAAAAAAAATTTTAAATTTTTTTTTTTAAAAAGGGGGGTTTTTTTTTAAAAAAAAAAATTTTTTTTTTGGTTTTGGCCTTATAATTTTTGGGGTTTTTTCCCCCCCCTTTTTTTTCCCACCCTTTTTTTGTTTTGGGGCCCCCCCCCCTTTTTTTTTTCCCCCCTTTTTCCTTTTTAAAAACCCCCCCCTTTTTTTTCCCCCTTTTTTTTCCCCCCCCCCCCAAAATTTTTTTTCCCTTTAATTTTTTTTTGGAAAAACCCCCCCTTTTTTTTTACTAATTTTTAGTTTTTTTAAATTTAAAACCCCCCCCTTTTTTTTTTTTATAGTTGTTTTTGGGGGCCCCCCCCCCCTTTTTTTTTTTTAAAAAACCCCCTTTTTTTTTCCCCCCTTTTTTTTTCCAATAATTTTTTTTTTTAAAAAAAAAAACCCCCCCCCCCTTTTTCCCCACCCCAATTTCCCAACCCCCCCTTTTTTTTGGGGGGTTTTTTTTTAATTTCCTTTTTAATTTTTCTCCCCTTTTTAAAATTTTTTCCCCCCTTTTAAATTTCCCCTTTTTAAAAACCCCTTTTTTTTAAATTTTAAAAAATTTTAAAACCCCCCCCCCTTTTTTTTTTAAAAAATTTTTTTTTTTTTCCCCCCCCCCTTTTTTGGTTTTCCCCTTTTTTTTTTTTAAAACCCCCCCCTTTTTTTTTTAAAATTTTTTTTTTTGGAAAAACCCCCCCCTTTTGGGATTTTTTTCCTTTTTTTGGGAAAACCCCCCCCCCATTTTTTTTCCCTTTTTTTTTTTTTTTTTTTCCCCCCCCTTTTAAAAATTTTTCCCAATTTTGGGGTTTTTGGCCGGGCCCCCCTTTCCCCTTTTTATTTTAAAAAACTTTTTTTTGGGGGAAAAAAACCCCCCCCTTTTTTTTTTTTTTAAAAATTTTTTTTTTTTGGGCGTGGGGCCCTAATTTTTCCTTTTTTTTTTTCTTTTTAAAAAGGGCCCAAAATTTTTCCCCCTTTTTTTTTTTTTTTTGTTTTTTCCCCCCCCCCTTTTTTTTTTTTTTTTTTTTTAAAAGGGGGGGGTTTTTTTTTTTTTTTTTCCCCCCCTTTTTTTTTTTTAAAAAAATTGGGGTTTTTTTTTTTTTCATTTTTGGGGTTTTTTGGTTTTTTTTTCCTTTTTATTAGTTCCCCCTTTTCCCTTTTGGGGCCGGGGAAATTTTTGTTTTTTTTTTTGGGGGTTTTTTTTTTTACCAAATTTTTTGGAAAAAACTTTTTTCCCCCCCCTTTTTTTTACCCAAAAAAAATTTTTTTGGTTTTTTTTTTTTTTAAAAAAGGGAAAAACCTCCCCTTTTTTTTTTTTTTTTCCCCCTTTTTTTTTTTTTTTAAAAATTTAAAATTTTTTTAAAAAAAAATTTTTTTAAAAAAATTTTGGCCCCTTTTTTTTTTTTTCCCCCCCTTTTTTATTTTTGGTTTTTTTTTCCCCCCTTTTTTGGGGTTTTTTTTTTTTAAAAATTTTTTTTTTAAAAACCCCCCGGGGGTTTTTTTAAATTTTTAAAAAAAATTTTTTTTTAAAAAAAAAAAATTTTTTTTTTTTCCCCCTTTTTTTTAAAAAATTTTTGGGGCCCCCCGTTTTCCCTTTTTTTTTTTTTTAAAAAAGGGGGTTTTAAGGGGTTTTTTTTAATTTTTTTTTTCCCCCCCTTTTTTTTTTTTTTAAAATTTTTGGGGGGCCCCCCGGGGGTTTTTTTTTTTTTTTTTTTTTTAAAGGGGCCCCCCCCCCTTTTTTTTTTTTACCTTTTTTATTAAAAAATTTTTTTAAACCCCCCCTTTTTTTTTTGTTAAAATATTTTTTGGGGTTTTTTTTAAATTTTTTTTTTTTTTTCCCCCCCTTTTTTTTTTTTTTTTTTTAAATTTGAAAAAATTTTTTTTCCTTTAAAAATTTTTTTTTTGGGGGTTTTTTTAAAAAAATTTTTTTTTTATTTAATTTTCCCCTTTTTTTGGCTTTTAACCCCCCCCTTTTTTTTTTTTTTTTTTTTGGGGCCCCCCCCCCTTTTTTTTTTTTTCTTTTTGGGGGGGGGTTTTTTTAAAAAATTTTTCCTTTTTTTTGTTTTTTGGTTTTTCTTTAAATTTTTCCCCCCCCCTTTTTTTTTTTTGGGTTTCTTGGTTTTTTTTCCCCCCCTTTTTTTTTCCAAGGGTTTTTTTATTTTTTTTTTTCCCCCCCCCCCTTTTTTTTTAAAAAAATTTTTTTTTTTTTTTTTTTCCCCCCTTTTTTTAAAAAAACCCCCTTTTAATTTTTTTTTTTTTCCCTTTTTTTTAAAAAACCCCCCGGTTTTAAATTTTTTAAAAACCCCCCTTTTTTGGAAATTTTTCCCCCCCCCTTTTTTTTTTTTAAAAAAACCCCCCCTTTTTTTTTTTAAAAATTTTTTTTTAACATTTCCCCCCTTTTTTATTTTTTTTAAAAAATTTTGGTTTTTTTTAAAAATTTTTTCCCCCCTTTTTTGGGGGTTTTAAATTTTTTTTTAAATTTTTTTTATTTTTTTTCTTTTTAAATTTGGGGAAAAAAAATTTTTTTTTAAAATTTTTTGGGAATTTTTTTTTCCCCCTTTTTTTCCCCTTTGTTTTTTTTTTTTGGTTTTTCCCTTTTTTTGAAAATCGTTTAAAAGGATTTTTTTTTTTGGGGGTTTCCCCTTTTCCCCTTTTTTTTTCCCCCCTTTTTTTAAATTTTTTTAAAAAAGGTTTTTTTTTTAAAGGGCCCCCTTTTTTTTGTGAAATTTTTTCCCCCATGTTTTTGTTTTTTTTTCCCTTTTTTTTCCCCCCTTTTTTTTTAAAATTTTTTTTTCTTGGGAAAAAACCCCCCCTTTTTTTTTTTTTTTTAATTTTTTAAATTTTTCCCCCTTTTTTTCCCCCCTTTTTTTTTTTTTTTTTTTTTTCCCTTTTTTTTTTAAACCCCCCCCCTTTTTTTTAAAGTAACCCCCCTTTTTTTTTTTTTTAAAAAAGGGGGGGTTTTTTTTTTTTTTTTTTTTTTTCCCCCCAAAGTTTTTTTTAATTTTTAAAATTTTTAAATTTTTTCCCCCCCCCTTTTTTTTTTTTTTAAAAAAAAGGGTTTTGGGAAAAAATAGGCCCCCTCCCTTTTTAAAAACCCAAATTTTTTATTTTTTAAAGGGTTTTCCCCCTTTTTTTTCCCCCCTTTTTTTTTTTAAAAAAAACCCCCCCCCTTTTTTTTCCCTTTAAAGTGTTTTGGGGTTTTTTTTAAAAAATTTTTTTTTTAAATTTTTTTTGGGGAAAATTTTTGGGGGGGGGGGGGAAAAAAAAAAAAAATTTTTTTTTTTTTTTTTTTGGGGGGGGGTTAAAAACCCCCCCCCCTTTTTTTTTATTTTTTTCCCCTTTTTTTTTTAAAAAAACCCCCCCCTTTTTTTTGTTTCCCCTTTTTTTTTAAAAATTTTAAACCCCCCAAATTTTTTTTTTATTTTTTTTTTTTTTTAAAAAAATTTTTAAATTTTTCCCCAAAATTTTTTTTAAATAACCCCTTTTAAAATTTTTTCCCCTTTTTGGTTTTTAAATTTTTTTTTGGGGGGTTTTTTTTTTGGGGAAAGGGGGGGGGGGGGTTTTTTTTTTTTTTTTTTTTTTTTGAATTTTTTTTAAAAAAAAAACCCCCCTTTTTTTTTTTTTTAAATTTTTTAAAATTTTTTTTTTTTCCCCCCCTTCCCTTTTTTTTAAAAAACCCCCATTTTTTTTTTTGGGAAAAAAAACCCCCCCAAAAATTTTTTTTTTTAAAAAAAAAAAATTTTTTTTTTTTTTTTTAAAAAAAAAATTTTTTTTTTTCCCTTTTTTTTTTTTAAAATTTTTAAACCCTTTTTTTTTCCCTTTTTGTTTTTATTTTTAAATTTTGGGGGTTTTTTTTAAAAAAAAAGGGGGGGTTTTTTTCCCCTTTTAAATTTTTTTTTTAAAAAAAAAATTTTTTTTTTTTTAAAAAATTTTTTGTTTTTTAAAGGGAAAATTTTTTTTAAAACCCGGGGGGGGGGGGAAAAAACCTTCCCCTTTTTGGGGGAAAGGGTTTTGGGGTTTTTGGGGGAAAGGGGTTTTTTTTTGGGGCCCCCCTTTAAAAAAAAATTTTCCCCGGGAACCCCTTTTTATTTTTTTCCCCCTTTTTTTTTTTTTCCCCCCCCCCCTTTTTTTTTTTTTTTGGAGGGGGAAATTTCCCCCCCCCTTTTTTTTTTTAAATTTTTTGGGGTTTTTTTTAAAAGGGAAAAATTTTCCCCCCCCCCCCCAAAAAATTTTAAAATTTTTGGGGGGTTTTAAAAAGGGGGGGGGTTTTTCCCAAACCCCCCCCCCCCCCTTTTTTTTTTTTTTAAAAAATTTTTTGGGGGGGGGGAAACCCCCCCCCCAAAACTTAACCCCCCTTTTTTTTTTTTTTTTGGGGAAAAAATTTTTCCCCCCTTTTTTTAAATTAAATAACCCCTTTTTTTTTTTTTTTTAAAAAAAAATTTTTTCCCCCCCCCCCCCTTTTAAAAACTTTGGGGGGAAGGGGGTTTTTTTTAAAAAAAACCCCCTTTTTTTTTAAAAAACCCCCCCCCCCTTTTTTTTTTTTTGGGGGAAAAGCCAAAAAACCCTTTTTTGCCCAAACCCCCTTTTTTTTTTTTTTTTAAAAAAAACCCCCAAAAATCCCCTTTTTTTTTTAAAGGGGAACCCCCTTTTTTTTTTTTTTTTTTAAAAAAAATTTTTTTCCCGGGGGTTTTTTTTTTTTTTTTGGGGGGGGGGCCCCCCCCTTTTTTTTTACCCCCCCTTTAAAATTTGGGGGGGGTTTTTTTGGGGAAAAATTTTAATTTCCCCCCCCCCCCCCCCTTTTTTTTTTTTTTTTTTAAAAAAACCCCAAAACCTTAACCCGGGCCCCTTTGGGGAAAATTTGGGGTTTTTTTTTTTAAAAATTTGGAAAATTTAAAATTTTTTTTAACCCCCCCCGGGAAATTTTTTTTGAAATTTTTTTTTTTTTTAAAAAAAACCCTTTTTTTTCCCCAAAAAAGGGTTTTTTTTTTAAAAAAAACCCCTTTCCCCCCCCCTGGGCCCCCCCGGGGTTTTTTTTTTTAAAAAAAAAACCCTTTTTAAATTTAATTTTTTTGGGTTCCGGGGTTTTTTTTTAAAAAAAGGGTTTTAAAAAATTTTTTTTCCCCCCCCCCCCCCCCAAGGGGGCCGGGGGAAGGGTTTGGGGGTTTTTTGGAAAATTTCCCCTTTTTTAAAAGGGGGCCCCCCCCCCCCCCTTTTTGAAATTTTTTTAAAAGGGGGGTTTTTTCCCCAAAACCCAAAAAAAAAAAATTGGGGGCCAAAAAAAACCCCCAAAAATTTTTAAATTTTTTAAAAATTTTTTTGGGGGTTTTAAAAAAAAAATTTTTAAAAATTTTTTTTTTTTTTTTTTTTTTTCCCCCCCGGGAAAAAATTTTTTTAAAAACCTCCCTTTTTTTTTTTTTTGGGGGGGTTTTTTTTGGGAAAAAATTTTTTTTCCCCCCAAAAATTTTTTTTAAATTAAAATTTTGGGGTTTTGGGGCCCCGGGGCCCCCTTTTTTTTTTGCCCCCCCCAAAAAAAAATTTTTTTTTAAATTTTTTTTTAAAAAAAACCCCCCAAAAAAAAACCCCCCGGGAAAATTTTTAATTTTTGGAAAAAGGGGTTTTTTTTTTCCCCCCCCCCCAAAAAATTGGGTTTTTTTTTTTTTTTTAAAAAAATTTTTTAAACCCCCCCCCCGAACCCCCTTTTAAAAAGGGGAAAGGGTTTTTTAAAAAAAACCCCCCCCCCCCTTTTTTTTTTTTTTTTTTTAAGGGGTTTTTAAAAAACCAAATTTTTAAAATCCCCCCTCCTTGGGGAAATTTAAAAAAAATTTTCCCAAAATTTAAAAAAAAGGGGGGGGTGGGGTTTTTTTGGTTGGGGAAAAATTTTCCCCCAAAAAAAATTTTTTTAAAAAAAAGGGGGTTCCCCCCGGCCCCAAAAAAAAAAAAAAATTTTTTGGGGGTGGTTTTTTTTAAAATTTTTTTTTTTTGGTTTTTTTTTTTTAAATTTAAAATTTTTTTTTTGGGGGTTTTTTAAAAAAAAAATTTTTTTTTTTTTTTTTTTGGGAAAAAAAAGGAAAAAAATTTTTTTTTTAAAAAAAGGGGTTTTCCCCCCCCCTTCCCCCTTTGGTTTTTTTGGGGGGGGGTTTTTTTAAAAAAAATTTTTTTTTTTTTTTTAAAAAAATTTTTTTTTTAATTTCCAAACCCCAAAAAAAAAATTTTTTTTATTTCCAAAATTTTTTAAAAAATTTGGAAACCCCCCCTTTTTTTTTTTTTTTGTAACCCAAATTTTTTTTTAAAAAATTTTTTTAAAAAAAAAAAAAAAGGGTTTTTTTTAAAAAAATTTTTTCCTTTTTTTTGGGGAAAATTTTCCTTTTTTAAAAATTTTTTTGGGAAAAATTTTTAAAAAAATTTTTTTTTTTTTTTTTTTTTTTGCCCCCCCCAAAATTTTTTTTTAAAATTTTTTTCCCCCAATTGGGGTTTTTTTTAAAAAAAAAAATTTTTTTTAAAAAAAAAAAAGGGGGGGGGGGTTTTTTTTTTTTTAAAAAAAATTTTTTAAAAAAAATTCCCAAAAACCCGGGGGGGAAAGGGGGGGGAAAAAAAAACCCCTTTAAAAAAATTTTTTTTTTTTTTTAAAATTTTTTTTGGGGGTTTTTTGGTTTTTGGGGGGGAAAAAATTTTTGTTTTGGGGTTTTTTTAAAAAAAAAATTTTTGGGAAAAGGGGGCCCTTTTAAAATTTTTTTCCTTAAAAAAAAAAAAAAAACCCAAAAAGGGGGGGGGTTTTTTTTTCCCCAAAAAATTTGGGTTTTAAAAAATTTTTTTTTTTTTTTTTAAAAAAAAAATTTTTTTTTTTTCCGCCTTAAAAAAAATTTTTTTTTTTAAAAAAAAAAAAAAAAAGGGGGTTAAAAATTTTTTTTAAGGGGGGTTTTAAAAAAATTTTTTAAAAAATTAAAATTTCTTTTTAAAAAAAATTTTTTAAATTTTTTTTTTTTAAAAAAATTGGTTTTTTTTTTTTCCCTTTTAAAAATTTTTTTTTTTGGTTTTAAAAAAAAAATTTTTTTAAAAATTTTTTTTTAAAATTTTTAAAAAAAAATTTTTTTAAAAAAGTTTTAAAAAACAAAAATTTTAAAAATTTTTTTTAAAAAAAAAAAAATTTCCCAAAAAAAAAAATTGGGAAAAAATTTTTTTTCCTTTTTTTCCCCCCCCCTTTTTTTTTTTTTTTAAATTTTTTGGGGGGGTTTTTAAACTTTTTTAAAAAAAATTAAAAATTTTTTTAATTTTTGGGGTTTTTTTTTTTTTTTAAAATTTTCCCCCAATTTTTTTTTTTTTGGGGGAAAAGGGGGGAAAAGGGGGTTTTTGGGGGGGGGGTTTTTAAAAAAAATTTTTTTTCCCCCCTTTTTTTAGGAGGGAAAATTTTTAAAAAAAAAAAAACCCCCCCAAAAAATTTTTAAAAAAAAAGTTTAAAAGGGGGTTTTTAACCCCAAAAAAAATTTTTTAAAAATTTTGGGGGGTTGGGGGGAGGAAAACCCAAAAAAGGGGAAAAAAATTTTCCAAAAAAAAATTTTTTTTTTTTTTTAAATTTTAAATTTTTTTTTTAAAAAGGGAAAAAATTTTTTTTAAAATTTAAAAAATTTTTTTTTTTAAAAAAAAATTTTAAAATTTTTTTTTTTTTTTTAAAAAAATTTTTTTTAAAAAGTTTTAAAAAGGAAATGTTTTTTTTTAAAAAAAAAAAATTGGGAAAAAAATTTTTTTTTTAAAAAACCTTTTAAATTTTTAAGGGAAAAAAAAAGGGGGGGTTTTTTTTTTTTTTTAAAAAATTTTTTAAAAATTTTTTTTTAAAAAAATTTTTTTTTCCCCAAAAAAAAAATTTTTTTTTTTTTTAAAAAAAAAAAAAATTTTTTTTTGGGAAAATTTTTAACCTTTAAAAATTTTTTTTTTTAAAAAAAAAATTTTTTTTTTAAAAAACCCTTTTTTTGGGTTTTTTTTAAAAAAAAAAATTTTTTTTTTTTTTTAAAAAATTTTAAATTTAAAAAAAAAAAATTTGGGTTTTTTTTTTAAAATTTTTTTTCCCCCCCCGGTTTTTTTAAAAAAAAAAGGGGGTTTTTAAACCCAAAAAATTTTTTTTTTTAAAAAAATTTTTTTAAAAAAAATTTTTTTTTTTTTTTTTTTTAAAAAAATTTGGGGAAAATTAAAAAAAAATTTTTTTTTTTTTTTTTTTAATTTTTAAAATTTTTCCCCAAAAAAAAAATTTTTTTTTTTTGGTATTTTTTTTAAAAAAAAAATTAAATTTTTTTTAAAAAAAATTTTTTTAAAAAAAAAAAAAATTTTTTTTTTTAATTTTAAAAATAAATTTTTTTAAATGTTAAAAAAAAAAAAAAAAATTTTTTTTTTTTAAAAAAAAACATTTAAAAAAAAAAAAATTTTGGGGGGGGTTTTTTTAAAAAAAAAATTTTTTTTTTTTTAAAAAACCCCCCCCGGGGGGGGGTTAAAAAAATTTTTTTTTTCCAAAATTTTTTTAAAAAAAAAAAAATTTTTTTTTCCAAAAAATTTTTTTAAAAATTTTTCCCCTTTTTTTTTAAAAAAAAAAAACCCCTTTTTTTTTAAAAAAAATTTTTTTATTTAAAAATTTTAAAAATTAAAAAAAATTTCCCCAAAACCCCCCAAAAAAAAAATGGGGTTTTTTTTTGGGGGAAAAATTTTTTTGGGTTTTTTAAATTTTTTTTTTTTTTTTCCAAAAAAATTTTTTTTTTTTTTAGGCCCCTTTTAAATTTTAAAAAAATTTTTTTTTTTCCCCTTTTTTTTTTTAAAAATAAATTCCTTTTTTTTAAAAAAAAATTTTTAAAATTTTTGGGGGGTTTTTAAAAAATTTTAAAAAAAAATTTTTTTTAAAAAAAAAATTTTTTTTAAAAAATTTTTTTTAAAAAAAAACCCCCCAAAAAATTTTTTTTAAAAATTTTTTTAAATTTTTTTTTTTAAAAATTTTTTTTTTTTTGTTTAAAAAATTTTTTTAAAAAATTTTTTTTTTTGGGGGGGGGGGTAAAACCCCAAAAATTTTTTCCCCCCCCAAAAACCCCCATTTTTTTTTTGGGGGGGGAAAATTTATTTTGGGGGGTTTAAAAAAAAAAAAAACCCCCGGGGGAAAAAAATTTTTTTTTAAAAATTTTTTTTTTTTAAAAAAGGGGGTTTTTTTTAAAAATTTTGGGGAAAAAACCCCCCCCTTTTTTTTTTGGGGGGGAAGGGAAAAAGGGGGGTTTTTTTAAAATTTTTTAAAAAAAAAATTTTAAAAAATTTTTTTTTTAAAATAATTGGGGAAAAAGAAAAATTTTTTTTTTTAAAAAGAAAAATTTTAAAAAATTTTTTTAAAAAAAAATTTTTTTTTTTTTTAAAAAACGGGGAAAAATTTTTAAAAATTTTTTTAAATTTTTTTTTAAAAAAAATTTTTTTGGGGGTTTTTTTAAAAAATTTTAAAATTTTTTTTTTTAAAAGGGGGAAATTTTTTTTAAAATTTTGAAATTTTTAAACCAAAAAAAAATTTTTTTAAAAAATTAAAAAAAAATTTTTTTTTTTCAAAAAAAAAAACCCCCCCCTTTTTTTTTTTTTTTTTTGGTTTTAAAAAACATTTTTAAATTTTTCCCCCGTAAAAAAAACCCCAAAAAAAAATTTTTGGGTTTTTTTTCCCCCCCCAAAAAAATTTTTGAAAATTTTTTGGCCCCAATTTTTTTTTTTTGGGGGTTTTTTTTTTCCCTTAAAAAATTTGGAAATTTTTTCCCCCCCTTTTTTTTTTTTTTTTAAATTTTTTTCCCCGGTAACCAAACCCCCCTTTTTTTTTTTAAAAAAATTTTTTCCCCCCTTTTTTTTTTTATTTTTTTTTTTTTTCCCCCCAATTTAAAATTTTTTTTCCAAAATTTTTTCCCCCCCCCCCCCCCCCCCCCCCCCAAACCCCCCCCCCCCCCCCCCCCCCCTTTAAAAAAAAAATTTTTAAAAAAAAATTTTTTTTTTTAAAAAAATTTTTTTTGGCCCCTTTTCCCCCCCTTTAAATTTTTTTTTATTTTTTTTTTTAAAAAAATTTTTTTTTTTTTTTAAAACCCCTTTACTTAAAAAAAAATTTAAAATTTTTTTTTAACCCCCCAAAAAAAAAAAATTTTTCCTTTTTTTTTTTAAAGTTTCCCCTTTCCCCCAAAAAAATTTTTTTTTTTTACCCCCTTTTTTTTTTTAACCCCCTTTTTTTTTTTGGGGGCCCCCCCTCCTTTTTTCCCCAAAAATTTTTTAAAAAAAAAAAAATTTTTTCCCTTTTAAAAACAACCCTTTTTTTAAAAATTTTTTTTTTCCCCTTTTTTGGAAAATTTTTTTTTTAAAAAAAAACCCCCCCCCCCCAAAAAATTTTTTGTTCATTTTTAAAAAAAAAAATTTTCCTTTTTTTTTTTTTTTTTTTTAAAAAAAAAAATTTTCAAATTTTTAAAAAAACCCAAATTTTCCTTAATTTTTTAATTTTTCCCCTTAAATTTTTTTAAAAAAAATTTTTTTTTTTTTTTTTTTTTCCCCAAAAATTTGGGGGGAAATTTTTTTTCCCTTTTTTTTTTTTATTTGTCCCCCTTTTTTTCCCCCAAAAATTTTTTTTAAAATTTTTTTTTTTTAAAAAAAAAATTAAAAAATTTTTTTTTAAAAAAATTTAAAAAAAAAAATTTTTTTAAAAAAATTTTTTTTTTTTTTTCCTTTTGGGGGGTTTTTTAAATTTTAAAAATTTTTAAAAAAATTTAAAATTTTTTTTTTTAAAAATTTTTTTTTATTTTAAAAATTTTTTTAAAAAAAAAAAATTTAAAAAAAAAAATTTTTTTAAAAAAAAAAATTTCCCCTTTTGTTTTAAAAAAATTTTTTAAAAATTTTTTTAAAAATTTTTTTTTTTTTTTAAAAAAAATTTTTTTTTTAATTTTTTTGGTTTTTTTTTTTAATTTTTTCAAAAACCCCCAAAAAAAAAAAAAAATTTTAAAGGGGTTTTTTTTAAAAAAAAAAAAAAATTTTTAAAAAAATTAAATTTTAAAAAATTTTAAAAAAATTTTTTTTGGGAAATTTTTAATTTTTTTTAAAAAAAATTTTTTTAAAAGGGGTATTTTAAAAAAAGGGGGCCTTTTTAAAAAAAAAAGGGGTAATTAAATTTTTAAAAAAAAAAATTGTTTAAAAAAAAAAATTTTTTTTTTTTTGGGGGGGGGGGTTTTAAAAATTTTTTTTTTGGGGGGGGAAAAAAATTTTTTTTTTAAAAAAAAGGGGGGCCCTTTTTGGTTTTTTTAAATTTTTTTTTTCCCAAAAAAAAAAAAGGGGGAAAAAAAAAAAAAAAAAGGGGGGCCCCCAAAAAAAAAAGGAAAATTAAAAAAATTTTTTTTAAAAAAATTTTTTTTTTTTAAAAAAATTTTTTTTTAATTTAAAAATTTTTTTTTTTTAAAAAAAATTTTTAAAAAAAAAGGGGTTTTAAAATTTTAATTTTTTTTTTAAAAATTTTTAAAAAAATTTAAAAAATTTGGGAAAAAAAATTTTTTTTTCCCCTTTTTTGGAAAAAAAAAAAGGTAAAAAATTTTAAAAAATAAAAAAAATTAAAATTTTTTTTTTAAAAAATTTAAGGTTTTTAAAAATTTTAAAAAAATTTTTTTTTAAAAAAAAAAAAATTTTTTTTTTTTGGTTTTTTTTAAAAAATTTTTTTTTTTTTTTAAAAAAATTAAATTTTGGGGGTTTTTAAAAAAACCCCTTTTGACTTAAAAAAAAAGGAAAAAGTTGGAAATTTAAAAAATTTTTTTTTTTTAAAAAAAATTTTTTTTTAAAACCCCAAATAATTTTTGGGGGGTTTTTTTTTTTTTTGGGGGGGCCCCCAAATTTTTATTTTGGGTTTTTTAAAAAAAAATTTTTAAAAAAAAAAATTTGGGTTTTAAAAAAAAAAAAAAAAAATTTTTTAAAAATTTTTTTTAAAAAAATTAAAATAAAAAAATTTTTTTTGGGTTTTTTTTTTTTGGTTTTCCAAAATTTTTTTTTTAAATTTTTTTTTAAAAAAAAAAAAAAAAAATTCCCTTTTCCCCTTTTTTTTTGGGGTTTCCCGGTTTTTTCCCCAAAAAAAAAAAAAAAAAATTTTTTTTTTTTTTAAAAAAAAATTTTGGGGGGGGGTTTTGGGGGGCCCCCCCCTTTTTTTAAAAAAACTGTTTTAAAAAAAAAATTTTTTTTTTTTAAAAAGGTTTTGGGGAAAAAAAAAACCCCCCCCTTTTTTTAAAAAAA